>JAXMNL010000531.1:15338-26898 GCA_035128595.1 Eptatretus atami
CTCAAACAATATTTTTTGTTGATAATTTCCACCGGATAGATACACATGACAGCGGACAGATATCGTGCACACCATGAATAGTAAGAAAATGATTTGTGATTGGTTAACATGAGAAGACTTCTGTTTGTCACTTTTTCTTCCCGACTCGATCTCAACCTGTTGTACCTTCGTCAGGTTCAGGCCAGATTAGATTCTGTGACTCTACAGGTTGACCATGTAAAACCGTACTAACCTGTTCCATGGTCGGGTTGGTCGGCGACCTAAACCGTCTCCCCCACCAAGTTTTTTGGTGGAGGCGGGTGTTTGGACATGGACACCAGGGGATTAAAAACAAAACCTGTAAAAGGGCGGAGGAGCCCCCTTGTGAAGCCAACGGCCATCCATATATAGTACCCAAAGTGTCTGCGGACGTCCTGCAGTTGGGTTACTTCTTTTTAGGAGTTGGTGGCAGGATTTGCACTCCTGGGCACCGTAAAAAGCTTTTTCATTCCGCAAACACAAAAACGCAAAGAAATCTGAAAACCCCACTCCGTGGGAGACCTCCTGGTGCAGCTTCCCTTCGCAGGGCAAGACTCACCGGATTGAAGGGATTGGGCAAAGGCTTCGGCGCCCAATCTTTGATGATAGGAGGCGAACCACGGGGTAACATTCCCGGGTCAGATTGTAGGAGAGTGTGATGGACGCACCGTCTCCGCTCTGCAATTAGAGTTAATGGCTTGTGTACATTGCTTGCGTGGTTCTTGTGTGTTGGAAGTCAAGTGAGTGGAAGGATCGGGGATTGAAGAACTAAAAGGGAAGTCGGTACGCAGGCAAACCTTGCCCCATTCACCCACTCGACGTACGGAAGGGCCGAACTAAACGAACACCCAACGAGTAACTGTCTCGGAATCGCTATATTGTGAGATGCCATTGCCTCTGAGGAGTTGCCGCTTTGCCACAACCGCAACACATTAAAGAGAAAACGTTATGAGAAGACAAGATGGTTGTGATTGTGAGTGTTTGGTGGAGAAACATCATCATCACGTTTAAACTTTCGATTCCATGATTAATACCGGATGGAGTACACCACACACACACACACACACACACACACACACACACACACACACCACACACAACAACACACACCACACACACACTCACACACACATTACACACACTCACAAACATTACACACAACACAAACACACACACACACACACACACACACACACACACACACACTGTAACGATGCTGATCACAGGGTGGGTGTTGGTTGCATCAGTGAGCGTACCTCCCTCCTGCAGGTAAAGGTAAGTGACTCGTCTCATGAGCCAAGGATTTGCTCGGGACGGTCGAAGATCTCACTGAGCTCCTCAAAGAGATGAGGCCTGGTTCTGGATTGTAAAGATTAAATATTATTATTATTATTATTATAGTAATAACCAAATAAACGATAACATGAAGAATGAGTTTTGGTGGTTCAAACCTCGTGACGGAGGAACGAATTCACTGGACGAAATCGGACTCGATCTTCCCTTTTCAAAACACAACAAATCCATTTAAAACGAGCGTCAGGAAGCACAACATGTCGGGACGGATGTGCACGTCACCGTACCGGTCCGGGAATCTTCATCTCGGGTGAACCGACCATGGACCGTCCTATGGGACCTCCTGGACGGACCATGGACCCGCGATCTGAGGACGAACCCCCCAGACTGAGCACGTTTCCTCCATTCGAGCTGTCGTGGATCCCGCGGGGGGTCGTTTATGCCGGTGTGTGGTCTGCGCCCGATGAGATTATGGGTCGTCGTGCACCAATCCGCTACTTAAGTGGCAGTGTGCGAAGGACCCGACATTGCTGACGACGAGGACCGTTCCCAAGAGAAAACAAACACGTGATCATGAACCTTTGTGAGTCACTCGGTTTCTCGGTGATCGATTCGCCAACCGGCAAATCACGTTACGTACCAAATTTACGACGAGCAAAACAGAAGCTAAAAACATCGGATTCCCACAACACCACACGTCGCTTCCGGTCACGTTGAGACCCATTTTTGTTATGCCCTTCGTTTTGTTTTTTGCTGTCACCACGAATCGATCAACTCTTGATTTCCAATTCGCTCCCTTTCCAACCTCTTGGTTGATATTAATCAGTACTTTCGAGTACGTATTTTAAATGGCAGGATTTTCATTCGTTCGGATTGTTTCACGCGTACAGGTGTCCATAAATCGATCCGACTTTGATCTCCACCATTCTTATCTCCTGCCTTGTTATATGTTGTGTGTGTTTCCACTTTGGCACGGCATGCCAATCTCAACTTCCAACACCCTTCTAAACCACGTGTAAACAACCTCTTCAAAGTGGACAACATCACCTTTTTGAATGGCTGGCAGAATAGTCAGTTTTGGCTGTGGTGGGGAGTCATCCTCCTCACTTCATTTCCGGCAAGCGTCATCCCTAACAGCCGAAAATATTTTCGCTCGACCCCACGACATGACACGAATCGCCCACACCTAAAATGGCACGTTGAATCGCTCCCGCCAAACCCCCGTGCTGTTGCCTTGGTGACGGCCGAGGCTCCGCATGTCGCTCGGGCGTTCGACCAGCGCCGATCAACGCACCCCGCCTCCACGCGCCGCAACGCGGCCCACCACTGCTACCATTCCCGGCCTCGATCCGCAGCTTCTCCTGGCCACGAGGACGAGAGAGTTCACCAGCCGTGGGGATCCGCTGTGCCAGCGAGGGCCGAAGAGTACATTCGTTATGGATAAAAACATGCATGTTTCACGAGCAGTGTACGTGTCTGCCTCGCAGAATATTCCATACAGTGCACGTGATTCGGGCCATTACGCACGTGGGCCAAGCGCTCGCGTTCGCACGACTCTGCGAGTTGTGCGTGAGGGCGAACACTGATATCACGAATATGCTATCAAGATATTTGGTTGAAAAGGAACAAGCCGCTTCTACCTCCACCACCCACCCGCATCCCACCAACGTAGCGTGGAGTCGCCTTTATTGGCCTCCGTACGCATTTCGTGCAGCGTGGGCGTCGTGCTTGGCTGTGTTTCCTGTTGTTGTGAAAAAACCACCATTCGTTGCAGCCTCTTTCAGGTATTCATTCGTTTGCCTTTTTTAATGCCAACGGCAATCTTCCCTCCAGATCATCGGAAGCTCGAGTCGACAATCCCGCACTGCAAGTGCACGATAGGACTCGCTGCCACACGTTGGGTTTAGGGCTCGCTTGGGAACGAGGGATTCTGCGCCGTATCGTTTCCTCACAGCGGCGCCCGCAACGCCTGGATCCATGAGGGCCGACCTCACAGCGCGAAGGGCCACGTGGCTCAGATTTACCCAGGAAATATCAGACAAAAAGAAGGAGTGGGAGACGGAATATTAACAAAAAATGATGGTAATCAAACCTAGCTTGAGATCATGCAACGCACTCCCTTGTTTGGTCCCGCGAGACAAAAGGAAGGGACTATCTACACGTATAATAATGCGAATAAACTGTCTTGGACCACTATCTGTTGGATGCATGCGGTTCCAAAGAAACCGCAACAATATTATTTATGCTTTAAGTAAACTTTGCGTGCAGGTATATTCTTCACAACATGTTCGCTTATCTTCCAAATGACCCGTCACAATGGCGGTGAATATACTATTGTTGCTTTGGTAAGTAAGACGGCTGGAACAATGTTTGATGAAGCACCAGCCATTTTAGACCAGTTAAATGAAGATGAAAATCATCCTAATAAATACCATGTTGTGTGTGTGTGGTGTGCATGTTGTGTGTGTGTGTGTGTGTGTGTGTGTGTGTGTTGGTGTGGTGATGTGGTTTGTGTTTGGGGATCAGTAGTGGATTCGAAACCCTGACAACATACTGTGTTGATTTAGGAGTGGGATATGAACAGTCCCCCTGACTCCCTCGGAGTGCAGGATTCGAACTCTGAACAACATTCAGGGAAACCAAAATGTTGATGTATGCATCATTTGTGTCGGGAGGAAAGAACGCATGAAAATTAAGGGAGAACATTTAATTATTTTCCCGAGAGGATAAACACGTGTGCAAAATGGTGGACGAGCTCCCAAATGGCGGACGAGCACCAAAATGAGGTTTGGAGCGGAAGCTAGTAAGTTTGAAGGAAGCGAAGTCCGAGAGTAGAGTCGGTTTGAATAAGCATCGGGTAAAAGTTTCCCCGTCCCGAGGCGGTAACCCCACCGCACATTCCCCTTCCTGTGAGGACTCGTGATTCCACTGCGGATTCACACCAATAGTGCAGATCGGCCTTCGCTAAAGCCATGAATACGGAAGCCGTTTATGGAAGATTAAACGAATTATGAAACAAATGGAAGGAATGAAATGAATGGGAATATGCAAGGAAAAATGGAATAAAATGAAGGGAATATGCAAGCAGGACAAAACCAAGGAGTGCTATGCGAGTGATGGGCGATGGAATCAGAGAGGGAAATGAAGGCGAGTCAAAAGGAAGCTTTGAAAAGGTAAAGGTGGGGCAGCAAAGACCTGGATACCGTATCTTGAGCAAGACGCTGGCCATCGACTCTATGGCTGGTCTTGTTGGGACGGGCCTCGAGGCCTCGTGTGTTGTTCACCGGAATGTGGACGGCGCGATTCTGCAAAAGCCACTGGCCTCGGTGAGAATGATCGCCGAAGAAGCTGGCATTGGTGTCTACGAGCCTTGGTGTTTGAATAACGCCCTCACTAATTGCCTGAATACGTTTTTTTTCCTGCTGCGAGAGAGCGGCATGGCGCCATTATTTTTCATGCGTCTTACACGTGCAGGACAAAGTGCCCCAATTCCAAGTTCCACAAAGGGGACCATCTCTGGTACCAGCAAAGTGCCAGATTAAAGGAAAGGATTTACTTTATTTTTGTTTCCCCTTGTCTCTATTTATGTTTGTGTTGTGGAGGTGCCTCGACTTAGGATTTATTTATTTCATGTGATGATTATTATATTCTTGATTATTGTTCCTTGTAAAATACTCCATTGCCATTATATTCTGCGTTATTAGGTCATCTCTATCATCTCATAGAAATGGACGTAATAATAAACAGTCTCGCCAGTCGTCCGTCCATCCGTCCATCCACAATCAAACCGAGTCGAGACAAATAAACCAATAGTGGAATGGATTAGAGGTCGATGAGAACATGACCACAACGATATAACTGTTCAAGTTCGTCCAAGCTCGAGGTCAACGTCAGAGGCTGTCCAAAGTGCGAAAAACCGTCGATTCAAATCGTATCTCCTCCCTCATTTATCAAGAGAGGCAAATGTTATTAGTGATTCAGATACTATGGACTATTATCTGGAACAAACACGAGCCATATTTTGAAATTTGCTCTCTTTCGATTTTATAGCCTTCAAACTTCGCTCTGATTCCCCGTATGGGCCATTCATAAGTTACCATACAAAATATAAAAAGTATTAAATTAAGAAACCGGAACTCTCCGCAGACAAATATTACATTGAAGCTTTTGTCAGATTTAACTAAAAAACAATAGAACACAAGTTTATATTGGCACACTTACTTTCTATTTATACATTAACATTGTCTTGAATGTCAATTTGTACTTGTATTTTTATAAATGACGTGACTTGTGATCGTAAAGAAAAAAGGTAAATACACCGCAAGGACTGCATCGTCATGACTTACAAACATCTGTTCATAAGGAACTGCTGGCTTTGCAAGTATTCTCGATGTATAGGAGGGTGGGTGGTTTAAAGCCCGCGTAACGGGCTGCGTACAGGGTGGGTGAGGTGGTCACTAGCCTGCATACAGAGGGGGTGGGTGGGTTGGTCACTAGCTGCATACAGAGTGGGTGGGTGGTGGTCACTTAGCCTGCATACAGAGGGGTGTTGTGGGTGTCACTAGCACTGGCTACAAGAGGGTGGGGGGTGGGTCACTCGCCTGCTACAGAGGCGGGTGGGTGGGTGCGTCTCACGGCCTGCATACAGAGGGGGGTGGTGTTTGAACCCGGAAGTGAGCGTACGTACTTTATGGAATGCCCCCTAGTTCCAGTCTGGCACAGAGTTAACTTTCGACCTCTGGCAGAGAGGACCGGGCACTCCCGATCGGGGGTATTTTTTCAAGTTGCTTGTGTCCGTGTTTTTTGTTGTGGCGTTCGAGTATTAAAGCCCCTGTGCTGTGCTTCCCCATGCCTTCGTCGCTCCTCCATTGTGCCCCGCTCCTCCTGCACGCGTTAGAATCTCCGGAGGATCAATGTGTCCGCCTCCTTATAAGAAAGACCGCTCGGCTATCGTTACTGGAGTTGGTTAATCACACTGACTGGACGCAACCTGCTGCAATTCCCGAAAAATGCCATATCAGGCCAAACACTAATGTGTGTGTGTGTTTATGTGGTGTTTTGTATACAATGTCGAATCTCGTATTGGAGAACAACACACAGAATGTAAACAAGGGGAGTCGGAGCAGGATGAGGGCGGGAGGAGGGAGGACATAAGCAGTGGCTGAAAAACATTGAGATAGGTGTGGAGTTTTGTCATAAGGCCGGCGGAAAAAGTGAGGAATGAAAGAGTGAAGGTGAAGCAGTGATTCGTGATTTTGTAGTTTTACCAGAGGGGTTTTTGGTGGGACCTTGAGGCACCCTTGCGGAATATTTGGGTGGAGGAACATCACAGGTCAGAGCATGGGGTGACGCCGGAGAGGAGACGGCGTATTTGTTGCCAGCCAAGCGTATTTTTGCTTCTCAAGAGGCTGTGGGCGACCTCGGCTGGTGGTAGAGGTTACAGATGACACTCAGAGAAGTAGTGCAAGAAGTTACATGCCATGGTTGTGTTTTCCGTCTGCTCACATTCTCCTCACTGGTTTGCTTAAAGGTCCCCTGACATGCAAAACTTTTCTGGTTATTTATTATATTAACTTGACCTTCCTCGTGAAGAAATCACCCATGTTAAAAAAAATAAAAAAATGGGATAATTAGATCAATATCGATCATTTCTGGTGCCTTTTCACAACTGCTATGCCCCGCCCCTAAAAAAAGTTTGAACTTCAGTTGAATCGCAGCGTTGACGTCACACACAGAAGAAACTCGCACAGAGGGGATTGACTAGGAGAATCTTTAGAGTTAGACTCTTAGAGTCTAGAACGAGTCCGATAAATCCGTCGTCCGTCGACTGGTCTGATAAATCCGTCGTCCCGTCCGACTAGGCCGATAAATCTACTGCTGTAGCTTTTCTTATTATTAATTTCTCTTTTATTCATTGTTTCTACTCTCTCTCTCTCTATTGAGTGCAGCCTGTGGCTGCTGGTGTTGCATCATTGGTTGGGACGCGGTATGCCGCCTGATTGCAATGTCCCCCTTACCACTGGTGTACCTTGTACACATGGTGCTCATTTTGCCGACCCGAGAAGGATGACAGGCTGAGTCACCCTCCTGGTGAATTTTAATTCAGCGGCCAACGTGGCTTGCAAACTCAAGACCCTAGGATCCCAGCCGCCACCCTCACCCAAGGGCCAACACAGGCATAATTTCTCTTACTGGTGCTTACATGACAACAGTAGGAATAAAAAAAATAAAGATGCAACAGAACGTCAGATTTATCGGACTACTTCGAGACAATTGTGTCACAAGGTGTGTTCTGCACACAAGTTATTCATTGTATCCGGACCAGCGAGATTGCTTCGTCTTTGCGCGGATAGATACGGCGATGACATGGGCTGGCCTTGCTTGTGATTCATTCGCCGTGGTGCAATATGATCCGCTGCGCTGCGCTGGTCACGTCACCTCACTAAAATATTTCTGATATCGAGCAGTATGCAAGTCGAATTTACATTGATTGAATTACGAAATAGATTGCTCAACCAAGTTGTTTATTGCCAAAGTCTTCCTTCGATGTCCTTACCCGATCATACATGAACGCCGGGAATTCATCGCATTTCCTCTGCTTTGTCCTGCTTGGGCTCGAACTGCTAAGGCCGGATTTCATTTCAGCTTGCCTGAACTTTCACCTCCCGCGGGACTACGTTATCGACAATTTCTCCATGTGATTCAGACCAAAATCCTTCATTTCTCTCACACTCACTGTCGTTACCAGAACAAACCAAAGTCCATCGTCATCCATATTTCAAAACCAAATGTTCTATTTTTTTAAAGCAGAAATGAACGAAGCGATTGAGTCGACCAATAAATGTAGGAAACGCACAAAAGCCAAATACATGACTAGACACCAAACCCGAGTAATTTCCGTGCAGCCTTTGTCATCCTGTAGTGACGATCATGTGGGATTACGCCCCTTTCAGGAGAATTTTTTTAGGGCGTTTCCCGAATGTTGTTTTTTTAAATTTTACATTTTACAAAATGAGTATTGTGAAAAAAACATTTGTAAGATCTGAAATCACGATGAAAAAACTCTAAGACATATGAAAATGAAATTTCAGTCTTCTGGGAGTCAGGGACCGTTTACAAGCTTGCCATACTCGGAAGTCACTCACGGGGGAGGGTCACAACCCAAACTTTCCGACCCAGTGGAGTAGCGATTTTCGTTTATTCGAAAGCTGTATATTAATAACTTAAACCAGAACACTTCACGGGCTTCTCCAGTGTGAGTTCGTTTTGTGGGTTTTCAAGGTTGATAAGTCAGAAAATCCTTCGAGTCGAACAGAACACTGCTACGGTTTCTCCCCAGTGTGAGTTCGTTTGTAGGATTTCAAGTTGATAACCGACTAAAATCTTCGAACACACACGAACACTATGTGCGGATTCTCCCCAGTGTGATTCGTTTGTTGGTATTTTTCAAGGTGATAACCGACTAAAATCCTTTGGACACACAGAACACTTGTACAGTTTCTCCCCAGTGTGGTTCGTTTGTTTTCTCCCGTTTGGTTGGAATGATGAATTGAAATTATCTTCTTTGTTGAAGAAGAACTGTGCAGAGTGCGTGAACGAAACGGTTTTCATTTGTTTCTCATGCAAAGAAAAAAGGAACCTTCCATCACAAGTTAGATCATATGTGGTTACCTGCAAAGATTGGGGATATCGATCAAGTGTTAGGTTAATTCAATGTGGGGGATGTGAGACTGTTTATAATATAGAAAGAGAAATCGATGTTGCTCGTTAACATGTTTTGTGATTGCCCATAACGAACCAAGCAAGATTGAACTGAGATGATTGTTGAAAAAATAAAGATGAGTGAGTCATGGAACACCTAAACCCACGTGGTGTTGAGAAAAAACGAACGTGTGAAGGGTCTTTTCAACCTCGTCTTTGTGTTTCTGAGATAATCTATATTCCCTACGATGCCGCCATTCTGTACTGAATCTCGATATTTCCCCACGGTGAGAACGTGAGTGGGTACATTTGATTGGTCGAGATGGTGTAAAATGGTGTAAAAGTTATAATTAAATTTTAATTAAATTTAAAATTAATTAAATTTAAATTAAATAAAGATTTTAGAGGTTGTAAAAACACAAAATAAACTTTTTTTGGGAAGGTTTACCGCATGATGGCACCGTTTTTACAACCACCCTATCTTCTTCTTTCTTTCGGCCTGCTCCCGTTAGGGTCGCCCACAGCGGATCATCAGTATGATCCGCATAGTGATGTGGCACATGTTTTAACGCGGGATGCCCTTCCTGACGCAACCCTGGTCGCCTCTATAACAACACAGGGATATGGTACACCTATTTTAAACCGGGTATACACCGGCCCAGTATACTGGTACTCATTTCGCCGACCTCGGAAGGATGACAGGCTGAGTCAACCCCTGGTGTATTAATTCAGTGGCCGAACGGGCCTTGAAACTCAGACCTTTTGGATCCCAAGCCGCTGCCCTAACAGCTACGCCAACACCAGGCCTGCCACCGTTTTGTACACCACCCTATTCTAACACGTTAAATTTAGTTCTTTGTCTCTTGTTTGATTTGTGTCCGGGACGAGATTCCGTACAATCTGTTAATTCATCATCCAAGTACTGATACTGAAGGAATATTATTGGCCACAGTTGTCCAAGAGGTTAGCGCTGTCTCTTATTGAGCGGTGCAAGACCACAGTCCGCTGGACTCAAATCATATACGGCCTTCAGGAGGCTCAAAGACCCCACAAAGGAAAGTAACACGGCATCAGAGGCCCGGTGTAAAGACTTCAGCTACCCCCCTTTCAAAGTTACCTCCCGTCATCTGAAATCGATTTCAAGTTACCCCAGGGAGAGCCTGAACCCGACTTTTCATATACCACCCGCACTTTGACATTACCCCCTCCTCCCTGATTTTGCTGAAATGATATCAATCGCTTCCTTATGCCCACAACTATGATACTTTAATTGAATAGAACCACGTTAAAACATACAGATTGAAAGCTCGTCCTCAAAAGTCTGGAAACATAAAATGTGTAACAAAAATGTTAATTATATTTGTTTGGTGGTGGTCGTTATGGCAGCTTAGCTGCAGGGTAGCGTATCATTTCATGAAGCGCGACTTGTCGCTGATGCAGTGGCCCCTCCAGCAGTGCACACACTGGAAACTGGTACTCATTTCCCCGACCTTAAAGGATGGACAGCTGAAGTCACCTCCTGGTTGTATATTAATTCAGCGGCCGACAGGGCTGAACTCAGGACCCTAGGACCCCAAAGCCGCCACCTTAACCACTAACCCAACACCAGCTGTGCGCCTCAGCCTGTCATCCTTCGAGGTCGGGCGAAATGATTCCCATTTCCAGTGTTGTGTATTGTAGAGAGGCACTGCACATTCGCGACACAGTGCGCTTCAAGAAAATGCATAGCTACCCTGGCAGCTAAGCTGCCATACGACCACCACACCACAAAAAAAAAATCTAAATTGTGAATTAAAAAATAAGCTGTTTTCATGCCTTTCTTATACATTGATTTTATTGCGTTTGTTACCATAATTGCTAACTAAGTTCTGAGTTGGTTAAAAAAAGATATACCAGTGATGTCTATTGTATCAACTATATCGAAGAAAGGATTTCATAAAAAATGTTGGCAAAAACTAGAACTGTATGAGAAATACTGATTTCAATTTAATAACAATATTAAATAAAATCATTCTTATAAAAAAAAAAAATATCAAAATTCATTGCAAACTCTTAAAGGCTGTCATGTGGTCAATGCGTTTTTCCCGAATTAAGTTTTCAAATCAATTAAATTACTATTTTTTGTAATAAACATAACATAAATAAATGTTTTGAGGGGGGTAATCTGAAAACGGATGGGGTACTTGAAATCGATTCAGATACCGGAGAAGGTTATTTGAAAGGGGGGAGCTGAAGTCTTTACACCGTCACGTGGACTGTGATGTATAAAGAGAGGACCCGCAACCGATGACGGGCTATCTCAGGTCAGGCAGGAAGAAAAAATTACAGGAAGGGGAAAAAAATTAAATAAACATTCCACACCAACGAGTGGAGTTTAAATAATCAGATGGGAAATGTTTTATAAACACCTTTTTACCTGGTGATTTGGCTGTAAACTTAATTATTATTATATCTCACCGTATCCTTAATTATTATTATATCTCACTTGTATCCTTAATTATTATTTATTATATTTCACCTGTACCCTTAATTATTATTATATTACTGA
>JAXMNL010000531.1:27951-39541 GCA_035128595.1 Eptatretus atami
CCCCCCAACCGAGAGAGATATGTAAGAGGGTTGAAGGTGAGCAAGTGATTCGTGATTTTGGGGTAGTTTTACCAGAAGGGGGTATTTGGTTGGAACTTGAGCCCTGTGGAAATATGGGGGGGGGGGGGGGGAACATGTCCCAGATCAGGAGCAGAGGGGTGACGCCGGAGAGGAGACGGTAGTATTTTTGTTGCATGCCAGAAATTTTTGCTTTGCCGCAAGTGGCCCATTCGGCATTGGCGTGGCTTGATGACTAGGGTTTACTGATTGACACTCAGAGGAGTCGTAGCAGAAGCGACATTGCAGGGCTTGTGTTTTCGCGTCTATCGGCTTTCTCGCTCACTGGTTTTTTGCTTAAGAACCTTGCCATCACTTGCGGAATCACTCACGAGGGGAGGGGATCCCACAACAAACTCTTTCTCACAGTTGTGAGATCGTTTTTGTTTAGTTCAAAGCTGATAACTTTGCGAAAATAATAGCAACACAGCGCAGAAGCACTTCACGGCGTTCTGGCCGGCAGTGTGAGTTCGTTTTTGGTGGGATTTCAAGGTTGATGAATTGATAAAATCCTTCGATACTACACAGAAACTTGTACGGTTTCTCCCCAGTGTGGTTTCGTTTGTGTCTTATTTGAGAAGTTGATAAGTACGAAATGCTTCGAACACAGCAGAACACTTGTACGGCTTTCTGCCCGTCAGTGTGAAGTTCGTTTGTGTCTATTCAAGGGTTGACAAGTCAGAAATCCTTCGAACACAGCAAGAACACTTTGTCCGGCTTTCTCGCCCAGTGGTGAGTTTCGTGTTGGTGATATTCAAGGTTGGAACGGAAGGTAACTAAAATCCTTGCCGAGACACACGCAGAAGCAGAATGCGTACGATTTTCTGCCCCAGTGTGAGTTGTCGTTTGTGTATTTTCAAGTGTGATAATTGCTCGTAAACATTCTTTCGAAGCACACGAGAAACTTGTAGGTTTCTGTCGCGCAGTGTGAAGTTCGTTGTGGAATTTTGAAAGGTTGATAAGTAACTAAATGGCTTCGAACACACAGAACACTTCGTGACGGGTTTCTGCCGCAGTGTGAGTTCGTTTGTGGATATTCAAGGTTGGAAATGTGATAAAATTCTTGTCGAACACACAAAACTCGTTAAACGGTTTTCTCGCCCAGTGTGAGTTCGTGTGTGGATATTCAAGGGTTGAAAAGTAACTAAATCCTTCGAACACACAGAACGGCTGCGTACGGTTTCTCGGCCCAGTGTGTGAGTTTCGTTTGTGAGTTTTCAAGTGTGATCAATCGAGCGAGAATCATCCTGCGAACAACAGTTGCACAGGAAGCACTTGTAAGGGTTTCTCCGCGCAGTGGTGAGTTCGTTTGTGGATTTTCAGAGGTTGATAAGTGAGCGAAAACGCCTTCCGAACAGACAGAACACTGTACGGTTTTTCTCCGGCCAGTGTGAGTTCGTTTGTGTATTTTCAAAGTGGTGATAATGACTAAAATCCTTCGAACACACAGAACACCGTACGGTTTTTTCCTCCCAGTTGTGAGTTGCGTCGTTGTGGATTTTAAAGGTTGATAAGTAACTGAAAATCCTTCGAAACACACAGACCACACTTGTAGCGGTTTCTGCCGCGCAGTGTGAGTGTTCGTTTGTGTATTTTTCAAGTGTGATAATTGGGACTAAAATCCTTGCGAAGCACACAGACACTCGTACGGTTTTCTCGGCCGGCAGTGTTGAGTTGTCGTTTGTGGATTTTTAACAAGGTTGAGTAAGTGACTAAATCTTCGAACTCACAGAAACACATGAACGGGTTTCTTCCAGTGTGGAGTTTGTTTGTTGTTCCCCGTTGGTTGGAATGATGATTGAAAATGATCTTCTTCGTTGAAGAACTGTGCAGAGTTTGGTGAAGCGAAACGGTTTTCATTTGTTTTCTGCAAAGAAAAAGGAACCGCGCATCACAAGTGGGATCATGGATGTGGTTATGGCAAAGAAATTGTGGGAGATAGTGCATCAGTGTCAGGTTAATTCAATGCGGGGGCGTGAGACTTTGTTGTATACAAGGGAAAGATAAATCGATGTTGCGCGGGTTTGACAGTGTTTGATGAGTTGAGCATCAACTAACGGCAGCAAGATGAAATGGAGATGAATTGTTGAAAAATAAGATGAGTGAGTTCCATTGGAATCCCGAACCCACGGTGGTGTTGATAGAAAAAGGACGTGTGAAGGGTGCCTTTCACATCCCGGGCTTTGTGGTTTGCTGAGTTAAATCTATATTCCCTGTATCGAGCGGCGCCATTCTGTCTGTAATCTCGATATTGCCGCCACGGTGAGAACGTAAGTGGTACATTTAATTGGGTGCGAGATGGTGTAAAATGGTGCAATATTTTTCCGCAAATACTGCACTGCTTAATTCTGATGGTTTTGTTGAAGTTGTAGACAAGCGGTTTGATTTGTGTTTTGTAGTTTTGCAGAGTTTATATATTAAATTTAAATTAAATAAAGATTTTAAAGGTGTAGGGAAAAACACATAATAAACTTTTTTTGGAAGTTACGCGACCGTTGATGGCTGTGTCGAGCTAGTCTGAACACGTTAGATTGCGTTCTTCGTGGCTCTTGTTTGTTTGTGTCGGGAATGAGATTCCATACAATCTGGGCAAATTGCTTCAGTCGAAGAAATGCTGGATACTCTGGAGGGATAGGTCTTGGCCAAGGTTGCCAAGAAGGTTAGCACTGTGCTCTATTGAGCCGGTCGGTGTGCCGACGGGAGTTCTGCCAACTGTGCGGAGCTCCCCAATGATCATAGTGAGGGTTTCGGCGCGGTGGCGCTTCCTTGTCGCGTCGTGCCCCTCTGTGTCCTTTGTCTAGCGGGTCTCGAGATAGAGCGCTCCACAGAGGGTAGGGCTGGACGACGTTTATGTGGAGATGGGACGGGCTGGGACCGGTGGGGTTCTTGTGTTTTGGAGTATGGCAATGTGTCTGGTCTCATATGGTGGGGCTGCTGTGGGTTTAGCCGAGGCCGGGCTACTAAGGCATTCGGTTTCATAAGGGACCGAGACAGCGTGGGTCGATAAAGAGCACTCTCTTGCGGGAGTGGGACTCTAGTCTGACGCCCGCAGATGGGCCGGAGGGAATGCTGTTGGCTCGGAATAGCGCAATGGTTGTGTGTTGTGATTAAATTTCGTCTATCTTTGTGGGCTGTGCAGGCATGACAACGGAGATACTGCGTTCGCACTACGACTAATGAGATTTTGCAAGTAAATGATTTTGTGGATTTAGGTTGACGATGTGAGAAGAGTTTCTGTTCGGTTGTTGGGTTCACTGGTTTTGTCCGGTTCGCGCCGGACTCTGTAAATTAATGAAAGTTTGCTTGTGTTAAATTCAGACTTGGTTATCTGTGTGGACATGGAGATGTGCGGGATTCTTAATACTATACTTTAATGGGTCGATTCACGCAGATCATGATTCCAGCTAGGAACTGGAGATGTTGTATGGATTTTGTCTGAGTTTCACCGCTCAAGGGGAACAAGGAACATCATGTATTTTTTTTGTGTGGTAACCAAGAAGGTATTAGTTAAATTTATTGCGTTTGTCAAAGAATTGTTTTGAGGAAGAGGAGAAGACGTCTTTTTCGGCATTTTCAATGGAAGGTGTTTTCAGAAAATAAGTTAAAAGCAATGTTACATGTGTCAGTTGGTGGTTCATGTACACTGCCATGCAAGACGATGTATTTTTCTGATAGATTTTATTCCGTCTACTGCATGTCTGGTGGCACGTGGACTGTGATGTTGGAAAGAGAGGTACCACCGGCACCGATGACGGGGCAGTGTTTAGGACAGGAAAAAGATGAATGGAGTGAGGGGGAAAAATTAGAACCAGGATGTATTCTAGGCACAGCGGAGGGTGGATAGTTTAAATAATCAACAGATGGGAGATGTTCTAGTAAACACCTTTTTACCTCGGTGATTTTTGCTGCGGCAGGCTAGTGCGTTTTATTATTTACGAGGTGAATGCCGGGCGGCGCGCCGGGTTGTTTTTGGGAATGAATTAATCTTGGCTATAACATATGTTGAGGCGAGCACAGTATCAGTTTCCTATTGGGCCGATGGAGTGCGCATAGGGTAAGGTGGGTTGGTAGGGGGGAAACAACATCCGCCGCTTCGCTCCAGCCGAGGGTGACTTGCCAACATATGCCCTATAGATACCTTCCCGGGGGTCTATGGCGGGCGGACATTTTTTTGGTTTCACGTGGTTGCTCCTATCTTTCACCTTTCAGGGAGATATTGAGGCATGTGCAGAGCAAACGGAGACTCAAACACACAACAAGAAACTGTAAATCATCATGTAGATGGATAGGTTGTATGTGGCGTTGGCCCCATGTCAATGCAGGCAGGCTGATAGGCTGTGAAGATTAACGTCAACACAAAGTAGCAGGTGATGACGTGCATTACGGATTCGCCGTTAAGGGCCGGAGTCGGAAGTTAGGACAATTCTTTACGCATCAGTGGACACTGCCGGTACATTGTTGCTGTCAGCATGTGAAGTTTGTGGGAGGGGATCAGTCCCAGAAGACTTGTATCGCGTGCATAGGTGCACAGAGAAACACACAGACGACACAGAGCAGCGCGTTTCAACTTATATATTATAGGATTTCGTCACCTGTATCCTTGTTTTGTTATTTATTATTATCTCAGCGCTGTAGCCTTGTTTTTATTATTATGGGATCTGCACGCTGGACGTTAATTATTATTGTATTATATCTGCACTGTATCACTTAATTATTTATTTAGTTATATCTCACGCTGTACACTTAATTATTATTATATCTCACCTGTGCACTTAATTTATTATTATAGTCTCACGAGCGCGCACGGGGCCTTGTTTTTATTATTTAATATATCTCGACCCATACCCTTGTTTTTATTTATTATAGTCCACCAGGGGGGGGGCCTGTAACCCTTGTTTTACTTATTAATATCTCACCGTGAGCCCCTTAATTATTATGTTGGGTGAGTATCTCACGTGTACCCTTGTTATTATATCGTCAACTGTACGCCTAATTATTATTTATTATATTCTCACCTGTGACACTTAATTTATTATTATATCTCACCTGTACCTTAATTAATATTATCTCTCACGACCACGATACGCTTTGTTTATTATTGCTTAATATATCTCGGACCCATGACCCTTGGTTTATTTTATTTATTATACCACGTCTGTCTGCTTGTTTATGTATTTATTAGTATCTCGCACTGTTCCGCAGGTTGTTTATTATTAGTATCTGCACTGAACCCTTAATTATTATTTATTATATCGTTCACGCTGTAGGGCCTGTGTTGTATTATATCTCACCTGTACAGCTTTTAAGTTATTTATTTATATATCTCAGCCTGTACACGTTGAAATTATTATTGATATCTCACGCTGTGGGCACTTTAGGTTATTATATCTGCTCACGTGGGTGTACCGCTGTCAATTATTTTTATTTATCGTCACTGTACCTTAATTGATTATTATATCTCACTGTACAGCTTAATTATTATTTATCTCACCCGCATCCCTTGTTGTTATTCTTTTAATATATCTCACCGCATAATGCTTCGTTTATTATTTATTATATCTCAACCTGTAGCCGGTGTCTGGATTATTATTTATTATTATCTCACTGTACCCTGTTTATTATGTTATGTATATCTCAGCTGTTCCCTTGTTTATTATTATATCTCACCTGTACTCTTTAATTATATGTTATTATATCTCACCTCTACCCTTGTTTATTATATCCGTACCTTGTCAGCTTAATTATTATTTATTATAATCTCACCTGTACACGTTAATTAGTTATTACTGGAGGTAGCATGGCCCGTAGAGTTGCGTGGCCTGTACGTGCAAACCGCTTCACGCGCCCTGGCGCCCGGGCCCCGCGGCAAAAAAGTCAAAACGCGGCGTGCCAGAAACAACCACAGCGAAGCTCTGTTCCTGGTGGCTTTCACCAGTGCGCGTGACGTGCAGTGGCTGTACGGCAAAAACAAAAGAAATATATATATATATACTTTAAAACCTGCTTGCCGAGAATACAAGCCAGGCACAGGCCGGTTCCTTGCGCTCTCGCGTGGCGCGTACGTGGTGTGCGCGTCGTGCATGGCCGTACGTGGCGCGTGCGCGCATACGTGCGTGGCCGTGAATACAAAAAAGAAATAAAAACTGGTCAAACCGGTGTGCGCAGAGAACACAACGCAACAGGTGCGTTCCTGTAGCTCGTCAGAGCGTGCCCATATGTGCGTGGCCGTACATGCAAACAAAAAAAACTTTCAAACAACCACAGCAGGCGCAATTCTGGTCGGCTGTCTCATTAAACGACGACTGGATTGGGGCGTATTTGTGTTTAGTCTATGAAGATAAAGAATGCTGGATAAGAAATGCGAGAATTATTGGAAATACAGTAAGTCAATCACTAATGGCCAAAAGGTAGTGCGTGCCCGGTGGACGGAATGTTGACATCGAATTCCCACGCAATTATCGGCTTGCATTGGAAGTAACAACGTGCTGTGATCACTATTACAAACGAGAGTTAGATGTAAAGATGCAAGGTTTATCCGGTGCGCTGTCTTTGCTTGCCGGATGAATTGCGCTGGCATTTAGCTCATTGGCATGTCCTAGCGCGCACGGTAATTAGGCACCGATTGATCCCATTCGCTAACCAGCGACGGCACGTGAGGTCATCGTCGGGTGCCGGCGTGCACGACGTGCGCTAGCGCAGGGCACGTGTCCTGGGTCATTGGTGTGGGTAAAATCCAGTGGCCATATCAGGGGTTTGTGAAATGTGGGAATGCACTTGTCCGAGTAATATCAAATCTTGAAAAGGGCACATACGTGCAGGTCCGCGCCGCATATATATCTGGGTCAGAGATTCAATTAGATCCGGAGCAGTGGTTGTCAGGAAACGCGTCACAAACACACAGAAACACAGACACGCACAGACACACAGACACACCACGACAGACACACACACACACACAGTGACACACACAGCAGCCACACACACACGCACAGAGCACAGAACACAGCACACAGACACACACACACACACACAGCACACACACACACACACGACGGCAGCACGCACAGTATCACACAGCACACAGACCAACACATAGAGATTGCTGAAATTATAGATGTAGCAATGAAATGAGGTCATATGAGAAATGACGAAATGAAGGGGTTGAATGGGCAGACTGGCAGAGCAATGAGTAAGGAAACCCGTCGTTTTTGTGAATCGGTTTTTTATCCGACCAAAGTGTGGAGATGCATTTCGTTTGGAGGCATGGGTTGAGTGGAGCTGAATTGCCTTGAGCACTTCGCAAAGGCGCGACAGCGTTTTTGCACCAAATTGGAAACAAAAAAAAGTTGTGCACATTTTTTTGATAAATGTAATTTTTGGAACAGTTTTACTTACAATAAATAAATAATAATAAAATCGTCTGCCATGTACATTGTACACACCTTTATGCTCGTTAGCACCTCTTCATAAACCAACATCGCTGAGGGAACGGCGCTTCGTTGTTTGTTTTTGCCCTCGTGCAGGCAGAATAAGACGGAGGCTTTTAATGGCCAATTATTCAATTAGCGGCCAACGTATTTTGCCTTTTGCTCGCAGGAAAAACAGAGAGAAGAGATAGAAGAAGACAAGAGAAAGAGAAAGAACAAGAGAAGAATGAAGAGAAAGAGAAGAGAAGAGAAAAACCGGCGGCGTAATGGCGACTGCGGTTGAGTTTCTCTTCTGGAATGCGACCGTGACTGCTACGGCAACAACGGCTTCCTGTCATTGGTTGAATAAAAAAATGGCGTCGCAGCAACGGTGTTCCTGTCATTGGTTGGTAAATTTAAGATGGCATAACTTGGGAAGGCACGTGTCGCGACGTTAATAATCAACCTTGAAAATGGCACAGTCCGTCAGTGGTCCAGCAATATTAGTCTTGCGCTAAGTTTCAATAGAAGTGCGGCACCTAGCGGGTTTGTCGAGAGGAACAGGCGTCCACAAGGACACACATCACACACACCACACAGGCACACAGACACACACACACGACACACATCACACACACACATGTCAGGCTCACACACACACACACTACACACACATCAGATTGCTGGAATTATAGATAGATTTCGTCACCGTACCCCTTGTTTATTATGTATATCTTGCACCGTGTACGCCTTGAGTTATTATTTATTATAGTCTCACCTGTACCCTGTGTTTATTAATTTATTTATATCTCACGGCAATACCTTGGTTTATTATGTCTCACCTGTACCCTTGGTTTATTATTTATTATGTGCTCATCTGAACCTTGTTTTTTATTATTTCATTATATCTCACCTGTGCCGCTCGTTTATTATTTATTACATCTCACCTGGCATTCGTTGTTTATTAGTTTGACTAGTAGTACGTGACGGCGTAAAAAAAAACAAAAAAACGTTTCTAAGACGGCGTGCAAGAAACAACAATCACACAGCCGTTTCTTCGGCTCTGCAGCGGTGCCCAGGTAGGTTGCGGGTGGCCGGAAGTTTCGCATATCGCAGTTACCGATTATTCGCAAATTGTCGTTTAATGGCCAATTATTCAATTAGCGGCCAGCGGTATTTTGGCCTTTTCGGGGCAATGTCTGCGCAAGGAAAAACACAAAGAGAAGAGGAAGAGAAAAAAAAAACCTTGCGTGGCAAAAAAATAAAAAATTACTTCTGCGTTCGGAGCATACCGCAGTTCACCTTCTGATGTTACCGGAAATTGTATTGCACCGTGCTAATATGAAAACGATCATGAACTTTGGGCGCATTGTGTTTATCTATAAATTGCGCATAAGAAATCGAGAAATTATTAGAAGTAGTCACGGAAGTCATCACTCTCGGAAGTCGTTAGCGTTGTTACCGTAATGGGGAGAAGCGCGGCTGAGGTTCTCTTCCGCCATGGCGGCCACGCCGCGACGCCAGCAGACGTGTCCTTTCATTGGGTTTAGGGTAATAAAGTGGCCATAACTTGGGAAGCAGCTTGTCCGATTAATATCAAACGCGTTGAAAAGGCAGCAGTCTGCAGGTCTGCCAGCAATATATCTGGCAAGTTTCAATTGATCGGAAAAAGTGGGTTGTCGAGAAACAGCGGTCAGCAGAGCAGCCCAGCACACACACAGCACACACACAGGCACACACACCCACACAGCACAGTGGGACACGACATTTTTGAGTCACATAACAGCACAAGGACACATTGCTGGAAATTAATCGATTGATGATATCTGACCACGTGCTTGAGCTCCTTTTCCTTTTCTTTCCGCCCATTGGTTCGGTATCACGATGGCGTGGACTCGGGGACACTCCTGTCCGCTCAGACAGGACAATACCTCTTCCTCCATGTTCTGCATCTTGTTGGTCTCACACGCAGCCACAGACGGGCCCTCCTCCAGGCACTCATGACAGTTGGTGCAACCCAGTGGACCTCCGACGTCTCCACCACCGTCGGTCACCGGCGTACATGGTGGGGAAGAGTCTGATTGTATTGGGACCGACGGCAGGAGGGGCCAGCACGGACCCAAGTTATGCACGACCCCCGAGTCGGGAGGGGACTCCAATAACATCCTGGGCTCATCATAATCTCATTATTATGAACGAGGATGAAGTTGTTTTATTATTATTTTATGAAGAGGATGTGGAAGTTGTCTTTAATTATCATATTTATTGAAGAGGCATGTGGAAGTTGCCGTTTTATTATCAATTTATGAAGGAGATTCTGGAAGTTGTTATTATATTATTTTATGAAAGGATGTGGAAGTTGTTTTATTATTATTTTATGAAGAGCGCATGCTTTATGAGCCTGAACGCGATACATTTTATCTGCGTGTTGGTGCAGCCACAGTCATGTTGCCGTCACAATGACCATCTCCTGTGTCTGAGTTCCTTGGTTATTATCTATTTTCTCCCTCAATTCCCTTTGCTCTTGCAATCCATGTCATCAAAAGTGATTGCTGAACGTCCCTCCACTCGTGCCCCAATTCGGATAGGAAGCCGTGCTGTGTTAGATCCGGTCTCGGCACCCCAACCAGCCGAATCCCTGATTGCCATTTGTCAATTTGCGCATCCATTCATCATGTGCACATCCATACATCTCGCTCGAACTCTCCTCCTCCTGTAAAACAACGGTGCAATACCACCTGATCTTTCCTCTCAAAGACATCGCATCCGTATTATACTTTAAACATTAGTCTTTGTGACCACAACTCGCTGAATAAATTCACCATTAACACTGCAGTGCGTGTTTTACTAATCCCAGTTCAACTCCGTGGAGACACTCACGTGTTTACACCACTCGGTTCCACGCAGAGGAATCAGAGCCATCGGTCAGCTGAGCGACTGAACGTTGACGTGACGTCAGTTCCGATCTCGGCCTGCAAGTCATTACGTTCGGCCAAATCCTTATTCGTCACACGCCGTTTTGTTAGATTCATTTCCCCTTCACGACGGGCCTGTCCCTCACCCCTCCTCCACCACAAGCGAATCTACTGCTGCCCGTGTGGTTGACGGATGGCCAGCCACATACCGACCAGAGCGACCATGTTGCATCGTTCTCGGAGGCGACCATCATCGACCAGCCCCGCAGGCTTTGCAGAATGCGCCGAAGCGGTGCCTCGGATGGCCGAATAATCGCCGGTCCTGCTCCTTGGGTGACCTTCCACGCAGCCCTCCTGGCCGCCATGCGTGGTCCTTCTCGAGCCCCGTCTGTCGAGGCCTGTGTAGAACTATCGAGCGGCGTGACCAGCGTACAGAGGTCACCCTGCAGTCTAGGACGCGTGCTCGGGACAAACAGTTCGGTTCTTGAACGGATTCATCGGCCAGTTGAATGACGACGAGTGTTGATTGATAACGCAGTTATTAAACCCCGGGGTCGACCCGTCTTCTCGACCGTCTCTACTCCTGAACGATGAGCATGAAGACCATTCACTCGTATTCCACCACTTCGCACGCTCTGAGGTCACATCTCTCAACCCGACCCGTGCACGTCAAGCGGACGTCACCACCATGAAGACTACGAGGAAAGCCGCCCGTGGTCGCAAGCCACCAGCGGTCTAAACCCGCGACAGACGGTCTCCGGTGCCCCCACCAAGAAGGCACTGCGACCCAGTCCGCATCCCATCCCCACCCAGGAGTGAACCACGATCAGCCTAGAAATCTTCGGCTGGACATGCTCCGGAGGGGGTCGCTACCTGGCTACAGCCGTGACCACTCTCCCACCCGGTCTGGTGCATCTAGTGGCCTGGAATTCGCCGCTGTACGGTGACCGACGCACGTAGTTCATCCTGGCCCGGACACGCCGGTCCCGAACAACGCTGTCGGACACTCTCCGGCTGGAGATGTCACGCACGGTCCACACACAGCAGTTAACAAGGTGGCATGCCCGAGCGACCGAAGACTGCTCTCATAAACATCGTTAGTCCCGTCCATCGCGCCGTCTCGACCTGGATTCGCGGCCACGACCCGCGTCCTGCAGCCTGTCCGTCCGTACGGGGCGTTCGCACTGCTTGCGAGACAGCTACCGTGCGCGC
>JAXMNL010000532.1:789-11546 GCA_035128595.1 Eptatretus atami
AAATATATGTCTGGGTGCGTTGATGTTACCCTTCACAGTCAGAGATAATTCAGGAAATTCACTTTACTTGATATAAGCATGTCTTTGCTTTGTCATGTGATCTGTCATTCATACGCCAACATATCCAATGAATCTTGTGGAAAGGATCTTCTCAACCTTGTTCCCTTCCATGAAGGGATGATGACAGCTACCACTCCAGGCATTATAGAAGAAATTTATGACAATATCATATACAATACAAGTATCTATATATACAGTGGGAGAACAAGTATTGAGTACACTGCCGATTTTGCAGGTTTATCCCTTCTTACAAAGCACCGAGAGTCTGTAATTGCTTTCATAGGTACCACTCAAACTGTGAAAAGACGGAATCTTTAAAACAAAAAATCCTGCAAAATCACATTGTATGATTTTTTAAAATAATTGAATTTGCCATTTATTGCATATGAAACTAAGTATTTGGATTAACATCAGAAAAACAGAACTAATATTTTTACAGAACTTTGTTTGCAATACAGAGATCAGACGTTTCCTGTAGTCTAACCAGGTTTGCACAGACTAGAGCAGGGATTTTTGCCGCACTCCTCCAACAGATCTTCTCCCAGACCTTCAGGTTTCGGGGCTGTCGCTGGCAACACAGACTTTCAAGCTCCCTCCAAAGATTTTATAATGGGTCAGGTCTGGAGACTGCGGATGCCACTCCACGGACTCTTGAGATGCTTTCTTACAAGCCACTCCTTAGATGCCCCTGGCTGTGATGTTTCGGGTCGTTTCATCTGAATACCCATCCACGCCCCATCTTCAATTGCTCTGTGAGGGGAAGGCAGGTTGTTGCCAAAAATCACTCGCGGATACATGGCCCCATCCATCCTCCCTCAATACGGTGCAGTCGCTCCTTCCCCTTTGCAGAAAAAGGCATCCCAAAGAAAATATGATGTTCCACCTCCAGTCTTCACGTTGCGGATTGAGACGGTGTTCTTGGGGTACTCATCCTTCTTCTTCCTCCAAACACGGGCGAGTGGAGTTTAAACCAAAAAGCACTTTTTGTCTCATCGACCACATGACCTTCTCCCATTCCTCCTCCTGGATTCATCCAGATGGTCATTTGGCAAACTTCAGACGGCCTGGATATGCGCTGGCTTTGAGCAGAGGGACCTTGCTGTGCGCTGCCAGGATTTTAATCCATGACTGTCTCGTAGTAGTGTACTTATGTTTCTTTGATTAACATTGTCTGGTCCCAGCTCTCTCAGGTTCCATGACCAGGTCCTGCCGTGTATTCTGGGCTGATCCCCTCACCTTCTCATGCATCATTGAGGCTCCACGATATAGGTGAGATCTTGCATTTGGTAGCCCCCAGTCCGAGGCAGATTGACTTATATCTTAACTTCTTCCATTTTCTAAGAATTGCCCAACAGTTGTCTGCCTTCTCCCAAGCGCCTTGCCTTACTTGTTCGCCTAGCCCACCCCAAAGCCTGGCAAGTCTACAATTTGTCCCCTATGTCCTGAGACAGCTCTTCTTCCTTGCCCATGTGGACTGAGGGTGGAGTCTGACTTTATATTGAGTTACAGCTGGTCTTTTATGCAGATAACAAGTCAAACAGGATGGCAGTTAATACAGGTAATGAGTGAGGAATGGCGGGCTTCTTAAAAGACAAAACTAAACAGCGTCTGTGCAGACCGGAATATTTCTTACTGGTTGGGATTGAGTCAAATACTTATTTCATGCCAACGTAAAATGCAAATAATTATTTAAAAGACATACAATGTATGATTTCAGGATGTTTTGTTTTAAGACTTCCGTCTTTCACATTGAAGATGTACCTATGAAATAAAAATTCACAGACCTCTAAACTGCTTTTGTAAGTGGGAAAACCTGCCAATAACGGCCGGCTGTATCAAATACTTTCTCCCCACTGGTATATATATCCTTATACAGTTATATATTTACTTATAATATTTACATGATATATATATATTTACTTTATATATATATATATATGTTACTAGCATACTACTACTCCATTAATATATATATATATAAATATACTATCAACTATAATACCAAGCTGCACACATAAAAACTCTGGCTCCCCCCTCACACGATCCCTATAAATTGCTGTGTGCGACATCTTTACGGAAATGCGGACCATGTTGGGAAGTCGTGCTTCCATAGTACCACTTGCATTCTATTGCACAATGCGTTGTGACCCTCTCGGACTAACGCCGGCGAAAGCTAGTCCACTGCGTGGCCTTTCTGGCTCTCACCCACGACGTGCCAATCGGCCCCACCCGCGTGAGATAGGGTTGTTCACCAACACTCGACTACCAATACCCTACCTCGATGGTAATAACCGCGGCGATCGTTACCTCGCCGCCTGGCTCGACTCGGACACACGAACCGCTTAAGCGTAACGATTCCGCTGCTAATCGGGGACTAAACCGACGCGGTGCTCTAATCGTCATGGCCTCGACCGTTCATCCGATTAATTAGCGGCGTTATTAAGTCCCACACGAACCTCTTTTACGTAAGCAAGCTGGATATTCAAACGAAGGGCAAGAGACGCAGCGAAACGTGCGAACAATTCAACATAATGCACATTTAATTACGGTGAAGCACGGAAGGCACGGAGTCATGATTACAGTCACAGGGATACAATAAAAGCTATATACACGTATTACAATCACCGTAAAGTAAACACAGCAAGGAACGATGCCACGAGCTACAATTCCGAATAGATATACCTCACAGAACACTTATACAGATCCTTTACTTCACCAGCACTGGCGCCAACACACACACTGTTACACAAACCCAAAAGAAATGGAAGTCGGTCGATCCTCCCCATGACTGTGGAAGACGCTGATCTTCTTCTGTGTACGTATTCAGAAAAAGCCCTCTCCGCTACGTCTGCTGGTCCGACGCGCCTCATGAGCGTTCCCCGCCTGAGGCACCTCACGAGGAATCTCCCTTGCCCGAAGCTGCAGCGACTATTCAGAAGGGCTCTCCGGCGTGCCCGCGCCTTGCATTGTTTAGCCCCACTTTCGACCCCACGGAACCGAGTCGTCGGCGCAGATCCCATAGACTGCCGGAAGGTAGGCGGAACCGTGGATTCCCGAGAATTCCGGGAGAGGGGGCAAAAGTGGCCGGACGCTCCTTTTCCCGCTCAGGCATCGATCCGAAGCGGAAGACGAGGGAGCAACCACGAAAGCAAGAGCATCCCAACCCAGCAAAGAGCAGCTCACCAAACCTGCTTCGCCCGTCTCCGGACGTCTTTAATATTTCCCGGAGGGCTCCGCCCTTTGGTCCGCTTCGGCCCCGTTCTTTGCTTCCCACACCCCCTTCGATGCGCTTCGGAGAAAGGTCTCGAAGAAGGGGCGTCTCTATCCGCCTCCCCTTGGCCGCGTCACCACCGCGTGCATCCACCAATCGGGCGCCCCAAGCCTGCCCCACAACCCGCTTCTCCTCACTCCACACCTAAAGCGCGGAGAAGGAACGCCGCGAAAAAAAGGCACCACCGAGCCCTTTGTTGGTTTTGTGTTTGAACATCAAAAAATTAGGAATAAAGCAAAGAACCCATCTGACCTCAAAGCGTCGCAGCCCGATATGAATCAACATTTACTTCTCCTCTAAAGAACAAGCGGGTCTGGGATGGCTCGAACCAACACACTTGTAACCACCACAGTAAAACAACTTTAGCAGATATTCGCTACCTACCCTGGACCACCCCTGGTATGGTAATTCGTCCTGCCCTCGCGGGCTGAAGAAACGTCCAACTATAACGAGCCTCGTAAAAAATCAATAAATTTAATAAATCTCTAAAAGTATGTATCGAATATCATATACATTACATGGTTCACGTCTATACTTCTCTACTATCCTACAATCAGTCTACAGTAATGTAACTATACTGTAAAATACTGGACTAATACTACTGTTAATGCTGATCGTACCTAATCATCCATGCATATAAACATAATACAAAATATACTACTATACTATATATTATATGTAATACTGAGGACCAATTTTGTCTCCTCTCGCGATCGCGGTCACGTTTTTCTCGGTACTGTGACCTGGAACTGAAAAACTTCTGTACCTGTAAGAGTTCATCGCACATAGTGGCAATATCAACTTTCAACTCTGAAGCAGAATAAAACTTTTCGTTTACATTCGTTTACATGGCGACGTGTGACGTCACCGCTGAGAGGCGTCATGATCATGACTATCATCGGTCATTCGTGACGACATTACGTCTGTCGTCGACAGACCGTCACCGCTGAAGGTGTAATTCCACTCCTCGAAAATAGCGTCTGCATGTAAAACCTTTTCTGCACATGCTGACTCTCAGAATGTGAATTTGACACAAAAAATGTAACAAAGAAACATTGTATCTCTATATATTAATACTGAAAGCGACAATTTGTGCTCCTCCTTGCGGTCGCATCACGTTTTTTCGCGGACTAGTGACCTGGACGATGAAAGAAACTTCGTACTTAAGAGTGCATCACTCACATAGTGGCAATAGTCAACTTTCAACTTCGAAGCAGAATAAACACTTTTGTGAGACAGGGACGAGGAGTGAGAGGCAGGGGCAAGTAAGCACAATTTTTTCGGGTGGGTAAGCAATTGAAAGCGGAGATGGGGGGGAATGGGGCGGGGATGAGTGGGCGGGGGCTGGGTGAATTAGCGGGTTGAGTGTGAGTGGTGACAGGGCGGGGCCCGGGACAAGTGGGCGGGAATCAAGAGACGGGGGGCGGAGTGAAGAGCAGGGCGGGGCAAGGTAATAAAAATTTTGGGCGGGGGTAAGCAATGAAGTGTGGGTGGTGGGAGCGGGGAATGGGCAGGAGCGGGGATGATTAGGCGGGGGCAGCACGCCCTGTCCTAGTCATGTCCTCGATGGGGTGAGCTGGTGAGTGGGTTGACATGAACGGAATCCTCCGTCTGTGACGGGGTTTCAGCTATATTATAATATAACTATATTATATATTTATTATATAATATATATATATATATATATATATATATATATATATATAAAACGTTACATGGGAAAACAAGTTCAGTTACAGTCTGTGATAAAGACAGCCACGCACTGGCTGATGTGCAGCTTCAGCTGCTCACCGCCACGTGCATCAATCAGCCGACATGGCTTCCAAGGGCTTTTATTGCAAATATCAGTGTTGCCCTTGGGAAAGGGATCAATCCACGACACGTTTCTGGCTCCCATGCTGCCTGTGTGTGTGTGTGTGTTGTGTGTGTGGTGTGTGTTGTACAGTGCAATTAGTTCAACTTTCCTCACGGATCTATCTATGAGAGTGCAAACCCATCCTATCTGACATATTGTTTCTATTTCAACGCAGCCACGGAAAACACACTGGACAACGAATCTGTATCAAGGTAAGTCCCTTTTCATGTGACTTTCATTTCGTATTCTATTCTCCGTAAGTAACAGACTGCAGAGTTCTTCGCACTCACGGTGTCACCACCGAGAAGTTATGATGTTTTATTCGCTGCATAGAAAATCATCTTGACTTCATCATGTGAGACCCGAAGATTTGATTGAGACCCTCCACACAAAAACCTCCACGTTCACAATTTGACCCCGAAAATTTGATTCCTCGGTTTCGTCGGTGTATTCGTGGGTTTTTCTCATTTTTGCGCTCTTCATGCCATTGTTACCCTCGCTGAAGGAGAGTATTGCATTTTCCGCTTGTTGTTAATTGCCGGAATCCTCGGATTTCGGCAATTATGTTGTGTTCGTGTGTGTGTCATTCTGTGTTCTTTGTTTGTGTGTTTGTTTACCCTGTAGCAGCCACACCGTTTCAGCGATCATGACCAACTGGGTACAGACGTCGCATGGTCCAACTTAGACACCTGTCGTTTTGGTGAATCTAGGTCAAGGACAAAGTCAAGGCACCGAAATTCTTATTTTCGCAATAAGCCCGTTAAAATGTCGTATCGAGTTCAAACCAAATCCAAAAATGTGCATCTTCACAATTCTACATCCAACCATTGTCTCATTGGTGTCACACCCACACCCTATTACGGTCGGGGATCGAATGTCAGGGGTCGGGCAAAACTTCAAATGCGATAAAAACGCCATTTCAAGTTCGATTGACTCCAAGTTATGATCATGACCAAACTAATGCTGTAACTCATTAAACAGTACACTATCGACTTATAAGAACCAATTGATTTCCAGTTTTTGTTTTTTCAGAGACACGGAGATATGACAAAGTATTCCGGCAACTTGCTCAACGAGCAATTTAATTTTTTCTTTTTTAAACCTTCAAAATCTTCTTCTCTGAAGCGGCTGAACAGATCGAGTGAAACTTTAACGTATGACCTCCTGTCCATGAGGAACAAAAGGTCACTATGATATTTTATAGATTTCCGCCCGTTCCGCGTGCGGACGACCGCCTAGCCCAATGCGGCCGCGCGCGCCCACCGAACGCGCAATCTAGTCGTAGCTTCCGGATCAACGCCGAAACCCAGCTACGGGTGTTTTTATTACACCACAAACAGACCACACTATTCTGTCCACGCGCTACAGGGTCAATCGCCGAATTGTCGATATACCTAACTATTCGCGCAGACAGAAATGCCGGAGTTTAACCTCGACGGGGCCTGCACGAAAACGAGCCGCTTAAGCAGCTCGTTCCGTATGCGATTGCCAAGCGGTTTTATATCGCCAAGTCCGTCGCACCAGATGTACGTTTTATCGGCTGATAATCAGCCAGCTAATTTCCGAACGCTCCATGGCAGTAATGGAGAAAGGACGCAACGAGCGGGTTGACATTCAAACAATATGCATTTATTGCTTACACAAGCAATGCAATGATTTATGGATGGGGAAAAAGAGGCACGAGCAAAAGCCTACAGACCGATGTCTATTTATTATGTACATGCACTTGTGTCTGTCACAAACAAAGGTCCACCTGGACTGAACCAAACTGTACGCCTGTCTGAGAATGTTTCAGGATCTGCTGTGCTCGTTCTTGAAGGTCCCAGGCATTTGTTTCACAGTGTGGACGAGGGCCATCCCATCCATGATGAACACAGATGCTAGGGTGACTGAACGAGTGAATGGTTCCTCTCCAGGTGAGAAGCTTTGATTTTGATGCTTATCACAGTCCTCCATCTTCTGATGCTAAGGATGGTGGTATTGAGGCAAGTTTACCAGTTTATCCTTTCATGGCAAAAACACTTGGAAAGTTCACAGTGCATGAGTTGGTGTACTTGATGAGGATCAAGGTTAAATTGGCCCTTCACATCAAAGTCCACCGCCCATGTCAAAACATAATAAACAAATCCTCCAGCGTGACATTCCGGGTGCCTTCGCACCCCGGTGATGCAACCGTCAAGTACATTGACACTGAATTTGGAGGAAGCGTGATCCAATAATTGATGATGAATTGCATAATTAAAATAAATAAATAATCATCGTAAATAATTAATTTCTCGATCAATTGGCTCATTGCAAACCAAAACCACCGCTGTTCATCCGAATGTGTAACTTTTTGAAAAATTAATAACTCGCAATTAATCAAAAAATAATAAAAAATCGATTAATTCATTTATCAATAAATCGAAAATACCCTTTATAACCAAATCACTTGTTCACCGTTGTGTCAAATATCAGCCTTCCGAGTTCAAAAGGTGCTTGAGAATTACCCAGATGAGAAAGAAAATAAATAAGTAATTATAAGTCGATAGTAATTAAGTAATTAATCAATTAATTCATTAATCAAAATTTTAAACACTGTTTTTGCCAAGCTCTCGTTCACTACTGTGCCCAAATTTCAGCTTCCGCCTCAAAGGATGCTGAGATCGCACGTCGACCGACAAAACAAACAAAACAAACAAGGCTTCAGGCGTCAGGCCTGACAGGTGTGACGAAAATCATGCAAATGACGTCACTGTAACCTTGACCTTTGACATATGTAGTCAAAAACATTGACAGCCTCACTTTTGTCCTTCGGAATCCTCTGCTAAAGTTTGATGAAGATAGCTGAGAGTTGGCGAGTTACCACATTCACTGTGCCGAGTCGAGCCGAGCCGACGACAAACGAGACAGACCGACATATGAGAGAAAGTTAAAAATTTGCGTCAAACAAAAAAAACAAACAAACTAGAGGGTGAGCACTCGGTAGGAGTGCAAAACCTCCGCCCCAATACAGCTGGGTCACTCAAGTGAACCTTATATCTTATCATTAAATATGACGTCAACAGTGCTGACAGTTATAGTTCCTTTTCTAACAATTTTTTTTTTTATTGGGGGGGGGGGGGGGGTTGAAATCACTTAAAAATGTAGAAATGCAAAAAAAAATAAATTTTCTCTTAACTTTTTGGGGGGGGGGGGTTGGAAATCATTAAAACATGTAGAAATGCAAAAAAAAAATAAATTTTCTCTTACTTTTTTTGGGGGGGGGGGTTGGAAATCACTTAAAACATGTAGAAATGCCCAAAAAAATTCTCTATTTTTTTTTGGGGGGGGTAACAATTTTTGGGGGGGTTGGAAATCACTTAAAACATGTAGAAATGCAAAAAAAAAATTCTCTATTTTTTTTGGGGGTAACATTTTTTGGGGGGGTTGGAAATCACTTAAAACATGTAGAAATGAAAAAAAAAAATTCTCTATTTTTTTTGGGGGTAAAATTTTTTTTTGGGGGGGGGGGTTGAAATCACTTAAAACATGGAGAATGCAAAAAAAAAAAAATTCTCTTAACAATTTTTTTTTTGGGGGGGGGGGGGACCAAGTCCAAATTTAATGGCATGATCCTTGGACCTATACCTAACCCCCCCACCAAGTTTCGTCGAAATCCGTCAAGGAGTTTTTCCTATATCCTGTTCCAAACAAACAAACAAACAAACAAACAGAAAGGGGTGAAAACAGTAACCTCCGATCTTCGATGGCGGAGGTTAACAATCGGAGTGAAAACTGATAACACAAGTCCTTCCAGCGTGCGTCAACAAAGGGCACCGAAGTTCGGTCCAGTTTTTAATGTGTTGTGTATACCTGCTGAACACAGAACACAATACAGGTATTTATTCCGCTGGATTGTACAACTGAAGACTCATGAAATAAATAAATATATTGTGTTATTTGTTAGGGAAGATAAGCACCTTCATCCTAATCACCTTAAAATGCAAAAACTAAAACGATTATTATCTGTGAGATTAAATTGCACAAAAGGCTCCTGACTATAAATTAGTCGATTAATAAATAATATATTAATAGTAAGATATTTTAATAACTTGGAGCTTCTTCACCGATTCTTTTGAACAACCTTCAGCCAGGTGTTACTCGTACGAGTTGGAGTTTTTGGTTGTTGAGTAAATTTGTTGTTCGCATTGCTGTTTGCAATTAACTTTGCCTTGAAAACAATTCTGTTCATTTTGAATCTTGCAAATAAATAATAAAAACAAAAATATAATTGTATAACGAACTCGATTGGAGGTTTGAGCGATGCAAGCAAATTGAGACGGATTCTCACAAAAATTTATTTCCTGTGTAATATTGTCGTCAAGGAAACAAAGGACCATTTCCTCGAGGTCAATCCGCTGATGTTCCCATCTGAACCTTTGGCTCTTGTTGTTATTGTTGTTGTTGTTGTTGTTGTTGTGTAGCCCCGGACAGTTCTCTCGAACATGTGTGCGGCACGGAAACAGCCAATCGATCTCCCAGGAGCGACCCAGAGATCCCCCACATCCAGGATGGTGCACCCCCGCCTTCATGAAGTCACGGCCATGACAGAGTTGAGAGAGAGAGAGACGAGCAGAGCAAGAGAGAGTGAGAACAGAGAGAGAGAGAGAGGAGAGAGGGAGAGAGAGAGAGAGAGAGAGAGAAAGAGAGAAGAGAAGGGTCGGTCCATAGGGACCGATCGGGACTGGCCTGACCGCTCTGCCCTGACGAATCTGCGCAGCAAGGAAGAATGGGGAAGATTTGGCCCCGACTATGTTGCTCTGGCTCATGTTGCTGATGATGAAAGGTTTCTTAGCAAAATGAGTTCATATCCTACACTCGATGTAATTGTACATTGTCCACCAATGTCTTTGTGATCGACATGAAAGTACGCTGGAATGTCGAAACTGTATTTGATGTCGTTGTCTCGCCGTGTGATTTCTGTTTGAGCTCCTCCATGATCTTTTGATCAACATCACAAGAAAAAGCCTTTTAACACTGTTTGCTCTTGTTTACAGGAATAATCAAGTTCTCCAACTTGGCCGCCACTCCAGATGGAGGTTTGGACTTGATGAAGCTGTGTGACATCATAACTGCAGTGCTTGCGCTGCATACATATGTCATCCAGGGTATGCTTTTGATGTCTTACTGGTGAAAAATATTCAACAATCCATTAAAAAAATGTTTCTTTAGTTAGCTTAGCCGGGTCCTCGCTTGTTGAGGGACATTGGAGACAGCTCACCTCTACGCCACTTCACCACTCCTAATTGGAAGTGTGAGAAAGAAGAGTGTGGGTTTTTTTGATATACAAGGTTAAGTCTCTGGAAGAGCGAGAACATAGAACGGATCAGGACACAGACAAAAGGAAACAGTGGAGAGAGGGGTGGGGCCAACCGACAGCGGGCCAAGGTCAGTCAGGTATAGGAGCATGCGCCGGAGTCAGCGCATCGCTGCAAAGGGCGGAGGAGCTCCTTGTGAGCCAACGGCCATCCATTTCGGGTGCCCAACTGTGTCTGCGGACATCCTCCTGCAGTTGGGGGAGTGTTTTTTCGGAGATTGGTGGCAGGATTT
>JAXMNL010000532.1:11714-22891 GCA_035128595.1 Eptatretus atami
CATTGTGCATCTGCAATAATTATTTACCACTCAACTACCAAAACGGAAAAACCACACAGAAGCCCAGAACTTACCACTTGCTCCCCCGCCCGGAACGCGGGATACCGCAAACGCGGAAAATTGAACGGGGCGTCGGAGGGCGTTCGAGAGAGTAAAACCGGCGAGGCGCAAGCACGTGGTGTACCCAACAATGCGAAGCTCAAATAAAAAAACACCGTTCGCAATTACACTGGAAAAGGAGGCGAGCGCGGGCCAGCGCACACACTAACAAGGAACAGCAACGAGAAGACGACCCACACCCACGCGAGATTAAGAAAATAACCACACACGAGAAAAGCCCGGGGTGATCGGGGGAGGCCGGAGAGTGGAGGATGCAGAAAGAACACGCCACCACGAGCCAAAGAGGCGGAGGGCAATGAAAGGGCCGAGCTGACGGGAGAAAAATGGTGCGAGGCTAAAGGCAGAGCACGGAAAGAGCAGGGTACAAGAGCAGAATAGAAAGGGTGTATAGACAGGAGAGACACCGACTATGTGTGATGATGTCGTGATAGACTCACAGACTTCAGCTTACATAGCATAGATTCCAATGTAATACAAGCCTTTGTTCCCAAGGCGTCAAGAGAGCTGAGCATACAGAGCGTTTGAAGTTCGCAGAAGCCCACAGTACTCCATCAGCTGCGAATAAGACCCTGCAGGTGGCACCTAGGATTAGTGTGGCAAGAAGGGAGACTTTTTAACGACAAGAGGATGCCTTGGTGGCGGCTGGCTCTTTGAGAGGCCCAACTTTTTGAATGTGAGTTTCGCCCAAGGAAAGAATCCATGGCTGCATAGTGCAGACCAAGAGTCTGAATGACTGAACGACTTCCTTCCGAGCGTCCTTGAATGGAAAAATTATCCCAGGTTACTGGATTGCCGAAGATGACACCACTTGCGCGCCCATGGAATACAGCCCCATCCGCAGTCCAAAGAACCCTGAACTTCTTTGTCTACGTGGGGTTTGTCAACAGAATGTATCGACATCACCTCACTCCACCTGTCTCAATTATCACCACCGTGTTGGCAAAACCTGCAGCATCGTTCCTGTTCTCGGATCACAGCTTTGCGTGCACCAACTGGTGGACAACAAACATACTGAGCCAAACCATGGCAAGAGCATGGTGCACCATCTTGATGTCCTGCACGTGACAAATGGAACTCACATGAAGTGTCTTGATGGTGTGCACAAAACTTTTTGAGTTTCTGTTTATAAAACAAGCGGTATCCTTTCAATTTTGTGGTTTAACTATATTACCAACCAAAGTATGGCTAACCCCGACCTTTGGAACACCCGTACGAACATCCAACCCTTGAAAACCCAAAATCGAATGGATTGTTCTTGTCACCCACTCACACTTGTCCACAAGTTTCATTCGAATCCGTCACACATATATAGATATCCTATGTACAAAGAAGACAGACGGCTGTTGAAAACAAAAATCCCATCCCTCTACCCTCTGTATGGTGGCCGGAGTCAATAAGATAGATAGTCCAACAGATGAAGGTCAGCATACCACTCGTGTGGATCATCGACTTCTATGTGGAGCAGCTACCTTGGGGTTGATAGCTCATACTACATCGAGCTAGGAAAAACGTCACTTTTGCAAATAAAAAAGGATCATTATAACAACAATATTGCAGACAGCTGCGTGGCGAAAATAGGCTTTAAATCATCAGAATGGATGGATTCTGAAGAATTGCCCTTGTCAAGGGTGGTGGGGGACGGAGGAAGAGGGGTTCTGCCACCAGCAGCCCCTTACCCCAGGCTCTCCCTGGATGAACACCCACCCACAACTGGCATGACTAAGTTGATGGAATGAAGTGTGTTAAATATATAATAATGGAGTGTGAAGTCACAAACATACAATCAAATTGATTCTCTTATAACTTGTTCAGAAGCTTGCATGGCATTGAACACACGTGACACAAATCCACTTTCAAGGTATGTCGCTGCCTTCCCCCCTTTTCCCCTTCTTCTTCTCTAGCAGCTCGTACACGATCAATGTCCTGTTGAACCATTCTGTATACGCGATCTACTTAACGGTCCTTCCGACGATCGTCTGGAGACAGAACACATACCGCCTCACTCGGCAAGTCCGCTCTCCTCTGAGTCTCCCAGCTCTCGTCACACTCAAATCCGACGACCCCCCAAAAAAAGCGCCAACCACTCTAGACCTCTCCTTCTTTCATCGCACCAGCTGACAACTCTCCTCACTCCAACTCTCCTCACTCCACACGCTCTCCAAAGCTCCTCACTCCAATCTCTCGCTCCTCAGGTTGCTCAAATTTATAATTCTCCCTCAGTAGCTAAAGCTACTCACTGTCACTGGCCGCTCTTCTGGCGTCCCCCTTCTGCGTTCGCCATACCGGAAGCCCCCCACTCACGCTGTTGATCGCCAAAAACAATATGCACAAGATCTTCCTCCGGAAACGAAAAAGTATGTGGTTCAAATAAAGAGAAATGATTTATAAACCTAACCTAAAAACCATCAACGCACCCCAGTTCTTCCCACTACCACACAAGTTGCATCTATCTCACACATACTGTATACTAACGGAATAACTGACTCGGACAAACTGTATGTTGTATGCATATGTCCAGAACGTACACAAAAATATAATATATAATAATATATATATTAATAATATATACACTATATTTTATATATATATTATTAATATACTATATATATATAATATATCTTTATTGGTGATCCGGCTCCGGCGAAACCACGCGTGAGATACCTCGCTTTCCACCACCGATTCTCCCAATCACAGGGGCACATCGCACACAATAACTCGTATATTGTCGGGTACAAATAACCTATAACGCCAATAACCTTGACCAGAATTTTCAATCCTCCGTCCAAACCCTTTTACTTTAAGGATCCGCTACTCTCTAATTACTGGCACATCCCCGACATCTATCTCAAACCGGATCACACTACCAAATCAGGACCAGCCGAGCTAACTGCCAAGCCACGTACCGGCCCGGAAACAGATGGAATAACTCCCCGCGAAACAGAGTGGACATGCTAGACCAATATGAACATGAAAAACAACTAGAAACATTATACCACAAAACATTTATTTACCAATCCAGCAGAAAAGATGTGCACACTGAATGAGTATTTATAAGCATGAATAAGCAAAGAATTAGTAGCGCAAAAATAAGCTTCACACCTTGACAGTTAGCGAACGTATGCCTTTTTTTTACAAATTTGCCGGAATACTGCACAACGTCGAATATCGTTATTTAATTTATACGTTAGAGAAACCCTGAAAAACACTGCCAAATTCGTGTACCTGGGCTTTAACGTTGACTTTTTTGCTTGTCCTCTCTTTCGAATGCTTAAAATTTACACTATCGCGTTGCTCTCACGTCCGCTACCCGCCATATTAGCACGTCATCGAATCCTTGACACACGTTTATTGTATACTCAAATGTCAACACGTAAAGTAACTTCGCTACCCCAAACTTATTTTAACCTATGAATAACTTTGTAAGCACCTACACAACGTTGTCACCCCAACTCGCAAACACCACTTGAAAGTTCCTCATTAGCGAACACATCAAATAATGATTTAGTTACCCGTTGCCATTTTATAACTGAATAACGTGCTAGGAATTATACGCTATGCATACGCTGACTCTTCCATAGTTGGACCGCCTAAAACACGAATTAAACCAATCGTGATACTATGTATATAAGTTCCGACGTCGTTACATTACTAGTACTCTTATGCAGTTTTCAAATCGGTATTACTTGAAAAAAAGAAACCAAAAAGAATTGTAAACAGATTCTCCAATAGCAGTGCGCTTCAGAGAGAGAGGAAATGTGAAAGAAGAACATTAGGATGGCGCAGAAAAAGGACAATCGGAACAACCCTTGGGATAAATGTTGCAAAATATTCCCGCTATATGAGATCTGCGGGCAACTTGCCACTAAAGAAAAATTTAAATGAAGGAATTGTATTCTCCGTCTGAAAACAAATTTGTGGATTCGAACTCAAATACACAAGATTGCTCAGTTCATGCATCCCAGCCCACCAACCCACTCACCCAGCACTTCCCAGAGGGACGCAACAAGCACCCCGTGAGCGAAGCACTATTGGGGAGCATAATAGATGCCTAGCTACTACGCGTACTGAACCCGATGAAGTAATGATATCCTTGTATCCGACAACAGCTAATTCCTAACATGCACGCGAACTACATACACACATCGCGAAACTAACCTTTCATATTACTTTGTCTGAACTTCATATGACTGAAGCATACCAAAGCATCTTCTGCACAACTGAAACTATCTAGACGCAAGGCAGCGACTATGCCCTGCGCGACGTGACTAGCTACTACTAGCGAACGTACTACTACCTGGATTACTACATGTCACGGTCATTCTTACAAGCATCTTACTGGGCGGAAGTGGAGGGGGGTAGGTTGGACTGGAACTAACTACTACTACTTGCCACGGTTTTTTTTTTTTCAAACCCCCCCCCCAAGTTTGATCCCTGGGGTTCCACATCATACGGTTATACGAGATGCTAAGTCGAAGCCAATAGAGGAGAAGAGTCGTGGATACTCTACACATTTCATTGATGAATGAGGAATGTGCCTCTTTGTTTAGATACTTGGCAGGTTTATAAACATTCGGACCAACCCATTTTTTGTGGATGTTCAATTGGTGTAGTTAGCACCAAAGGAAGCCGCACGCGAAGTGCACAACGACCACGTCAGGAACATTCACCACCGGAAAAACGCGTCACCTTGTATGATATGAATTGTTCGATATGTCAGAGGTAGAGAGAACCCATTGAGAACGAACCAGAGGAGCGCATCTGATACTGTAATTGTGAGACTAAAACTACTCAGGTGCACATGAAGGAATCTCACAGCGAGGTGACCATTCGAGATCCAACAGAACACGGTCACCTCTGTATCAATGCAAACGGTCCATTACAAAAGTAGGACGCACTATCAATCAAACGAGGAGCATCTATACCTGTGGCAGACTCAACTTGAGACTCATAGAGCCATAGTGAGGAATACAGAACTATGATGTATTCAGAGAAGTCCCAGCAAGGTGAAACCCAACCTCCTATATGATGATATCGCAGATCAGTGGACGGAACGTATCGAGCAACCTGTGTGAAGCGTACAACTGGTCCAATGAATGACTCATCACACATACATGAAATATCAAGCACCTAACAGGGAACGTGTCAACCTCCGCTGATATTTGCATACGTCACTACAGTGGAGAGTATCAGACACCTGCCGAAGAGATGCGTCAACATATCGCACAATTATAAGAGATCACCCAACAGTTGCCAAAATTTCACCAGGATCTCAAGAGGCGGACATAACGTACTCCTTGCTCTCCGAATCGTCATCACCGGGTGAAGAGACAGTATATCGCAACAGGCTACGCTGTAAGCGAGAGTCAGAACCTCATGTGTCAGAGGTACACGACGATGAACCTCCAGGATCCATACAGTGAAATTTTCAGAGATACAATGAGGGAAGGACGTCCCATTCACCGTCTATGGATTGAAATGTCAGTTCCAGTGGCCCAGCCGAGTATCAAGACATACGTAGAGCAGTCAGGACGATTGCGTCAGAATGATATCACTTAACAGGAATTCGGGAAGTCCAACTGGAATGTGTCACCTCCGCTTGATTGAATCGTCTATGCAGTGGGCAAGGAAAGTTAATCGACCACTGATCAGAGAGTCTAACTGTCAAATGGGAATCACAACAGTGAATTCGGGGATTCACATAGAAACGTGTCACCTCCTATGATTGAAATCGCATCAGTGGGAGATGTAATCACTCGACACCTGTAGTAGGGATGTTCAACCTTGGTCAGAATGAATCACAGATCTACGCTGGAATTCGGGAGTCCTTAACGAAACGATGTTCACCTCCCCTGTGACTTGAATCGCTCATGGGCCGACCAGTAAACCTCCGTAGGAGTATCGACACCTGTTAGAGAGTTCAACTTGGTCAGAATTGGAAGATCACCAACCCAGTGAATTGGATCCCAACGGAAACGTTCAATCCTCCTGTATTGAATTCGTCATCAGAACACTGGGAGGAGTATCGACACACCTTGTGAGAGATGTCAACTTTGAGCAGAATGGTGTATCACAGACTAGTGAATTTGGGATCCAACGAAAACGTCGTCACCCTCCTGTGATTGAATCGCATCAGTGTGGGAAGAGCATCGACACCTGAGATGCAGCTTCAACTTTCAGAATGGATCAGCAACAGTAATCTGGGATCCATGAAACGTTGTCACCTCCTTGATTGAATCGTCATCAGTCGGAGAGCATCGTATACCTGTAGAGACATCAACTTGGACGATCTGCCAAAACAAATAGACAGGGTCGATCGATAAGAACGCCCCAAAAAAGAAAGTTTTTTTGCAGTCCCTTTGGAGCAAGGACATTCAAGATCCAAAGAGAGATTCCCGTCCTCAAAAAATCAAAAAACGTGAGACAAAAAGGCAACGCTCTTCGTCACGAAAGAATCCCCCGGCCAAAGTCAATTCCAGAGAACCAAAAGAGCTCAAAAGAACCCAGCAGGACCAAAAATAAATCAATGTGTTCCTGAATTTTTTTTTCAAAAAACGTGAGCCCAAAAAAGCAACGGCTCTGCATCACGTGTACGAATCCCCCGGCAAAGTCATTCCAGACGAACCAAAAGAGCTCAAAAGAACTAGCCAAGGACCAAAATAAATCAAAGTGCGTTCCTGAATTTTTTGCAAAATACGTGAGCCAAAAAAGCAACGGCTCTTTCATCACGTACGAATCCCCCGGGCCAAAGTCAATTCCAGAGAAACCAAAAAGAGCTCAAAAAACTAGCAAGGACCAAAATAAATCAAGTGGTCCTGAATTTTTCAACGAACTCACAAACCATCTCCCAAAAACGTGAAGGCGCGAAAAAATTGAGACATCCTAAAAGCAAGCGTCAAATCCCTCCCTCTTATCTGCCAACGATGGCAATGAGCCGTTGGCATGTTGGACTTACCTGTGCATGAACTACAGATTCATCCGTTTTTCTGATTCCTCTTTTATCTTTTCTGGATATTTTCTCCAAGAGCGATTCAGTTAATACAATGGCGATTTCGATGAAACTTGTGTAGGATTCATACCGATGACGAGTTGTGTGCAAATGAAACCGTTGCTATGACACCCACCCATTGCCTGTAGCAACGGACTAAATTTTGAAAAAATAAAAAAATTATTTTTATTGCCGTGCACCATGGGGCGCTGAGAGAAATATCTGCCCATTGCTCCATCTTCCTCTCCAAATTTCATGACAATCCTGCCCAACATTCCCAGATCGTTCCTATAATTATATCCACAAGACTTTACTTTCCTTTCTGATCCTCTTTTCTTTTCTCTTTTTCCAGATATTCTCCTGCATCAAGGCAACGTTTTTGAAAATTATCTCGCTCTTCACCCCCCTCACCTCCTCCCAACTTTGCTCTTCCCGAGTCAGTTTCTTGTGTTCCTCTCTCTTGATCTTCAAATCTGTTGCCCATCGAATCACCAAATTATTTTGGGTTCAGTGTGTTCAGATGTTCCGTTCTCTCGTACCTGAAGATTTTTTTCAGTCATTGTGTATGTTCAGTGGCCGTCCTCACCTCTGATCAGGAAGTCACGGCTCAAGCCGACGAAGCCTTTGTCGCTCTGTGTGAAGCGGGGCCATCGCCGTGAAATATAAAACACACAGGAAAAGGCCTCTGTGCTGAGCGCGCGGTGATGGTCATGGTTAACCCTCGGCCAGCCAAAGATCCCCGGAGGGTTAAACGGCACGTGAAGGTCTGCACGGCAGTTGCGTCCTTCACCTGGTATTGTGTGAGTCACCTGAGGGGACGGTCATTCTACAGGTTGGGTCCAACCAGGGTGACCGTTCTTTTTGAAGTCACCTGGAATGCTGACAAGCTCACACATTATGAGATGAAAGTCACCCTGGAAAGATCCCCGGGTCGGTGTGGCTCACGCATGAGGGAAATGGTGAGTTCTAAAGTGTTCTCTCTCTTCTGTCTTGTCGACAGCCAGCCGCCTTACTGTCCTGGCAAGGTAGAGTACGCACTTAAAGTTAAAGATTTGTCAATTATCCAGTTTGAAAGCTATTATAAGTTCTCTGTTGTTCCTCGAGTTTTTCGCATTTAATTTAACTCGGTGTACTTTATTTTGCCATAATTATCATGCAAGAGTGGATGTTAAAGGTGACGTCATCATTCTATTGACACCAATGTGGTAATCGAAGTGGTGTGTTCGGAACAAATTCCTTAATTCTTGGGAATGGACTTTTTAAGTAAAATATAAAACTTTAAGGCTCGCGAGGATCTTCAGTGGAATCTATTGTCTACCCGATTGGATGGCAGTCTTAGGAGGCCGGCCATCCATTCCACAGTCAAGACAAGTCAGTCATATGAACTGATGGTATTTGTAAAACCTTAATGATGACCAAGTCAATGAGATCACACCCTCACTTTGCTCTCAAAGGAGGATCTCAGGACCAGTGAATCCCTCCCTTACCTGTTTCATATCCCCCAGATCACAAGGTAACTGCCAGGAACAAGAGCACTTCTCACCTGCAAAGGTGGAGAGGTATTTGAACAGACTCTTCACCAACAAATGTCCCGTGGTATCAGTGCAGGACCACTTCCTCAAAACCTGTGAATCTCAACTGCTGTTCCTCTATCACAACTCTTGTGCAGATACCACCTTGAGGTCGTCTCACCTCATTGTTGAACCCTCATTCCTTTCCGAATAAAGGTGCCACAACAGACCCTCTGAACTTCTGCACGACTGTGAGCCTTCTTCCCTTCCAACATGAATAATGGAATCAACAATCTTATTGCAGCATCAAGGGCTATACCCATTGCCAACTGCTTAAGATTAGCTCATCAATTTCAGTTCCACCATGACCAACTAACTCCACCTTGTAGATATACTCCACATACTCACTCAACTCCGAGTTGATACTCTTAAACCTAAAATTAGATCAAAGCAGTCATACTGGACACAACTATGAAACTTCCTTTTGTAGCTGGTTTTGTCTTCCCATTTGAGACTGTCTCTACCTTCTTTCTCAGTAATTTCCCCCGATTGAGCCCGGCCAGCGCTGCATTGGTTAGGTAACACAACACCACACTTGTTTCTCTCCCCAAATCAGGGTTAACTCTCACCGCCATGATTGTATCTCGTTTTAAACTATAATCGCCTCCCCCGAATCTTCCTCTCATAGATCTTCCCTGTCACTCTATGAAAATGACAGACTATCACCATCTACCGTGGATCCCCTTTTACTGCATCCCATTGTTGATTTTCTGAGTCGAAATGAAAAGATTCAAATTTCCCCCTCTCCTGTTAAGGGATTTTTTAAGGACTGACGGTTCGTTTTTTTAATTTACAGGAAGATTGCTGTGGGTTTTAAATGCTCCCTGTCTGGTTTGACATCGAACGCAGGAGTTAAAAGAAAATGATTGCTTTGGTATTTTATCGCACTTCCCTTCCCCTCACTGCCTTCCCTTCCCCTCACGGTGCCTGTCCCCTCCCCCCACGCTGCCTTCCCCTCCCGTCATGCTGCCTTGCCCTTCCCCTCACGTGTCTTCCCCTCCCCTCACGCTGCCTTCCCTTCCCACCCACGCTGCTCCCATCTCCTCACGCTGCCTTCCCTTCCCTCACGCTGCCTTCCATCTCACTTCTGCCTTCCCATCTCACGCCTGCCTTCCCCTCCCCTCACGCTGTCTTCCCTCCCCTCACGCTGGCCTTCCTTCCCCTCGCGCTGCCTTCCCCTCCCCTTCCACGCTGCCTTCCCCTCCCTCACGTGCCTTCCCTTCCCTACGCTGCGCTTCCCTTCCCCTCACGCTGCCTTCCTTCCCCTCACGCTGCCTTCCCTTCCCCTCACGCTGCCTTCCCCTCCCCACGCTGCCTCCCCTCCCTCACGCTGCCTTCCCTTCCCCTCCAGTGTCTTCCCCTCCCCTCACGCTGCCTTGCCCTTCCCCGCACGCTACCTTCCCATCTCCTCACGCTGCCTTCCCTTCCCTCACGCTTCTTCCCTCCCTCACGTCTGCCTTCCCTTCCCCTCGCGCTGCCTTCCCCTCCCCTCACGCTGCCTTCCCCTCCCCTCACGCGCTTCCCTTCCCCTCCCCATGCTGCCTTCCCTTCCCCTCATGCTTGCCTCCCTTTCCCTTCACGCTGCCTTCCCTCTCCTCAGCTGCCTTCCCTTCCCTCACGTTGCCTTCTCTTCCTTCACACTGCCTCCCTCCCCTCACCACCGACCACCTCCCAAACTCCCGTCGCTCTCCTCCACCGCCCCCCACACCCCCCCCCCCCACAGAAAATCTTAAAGCTCCAGTGTCCACGTTCTTGTATTTTACGTGCTGTTTTTAACGCTACCACATTTTCATTCATCCTGGCCACAAACCCCCCCCCCCCCCCCCCCCCCCCCCCCCCCCCCCCCCCCCCCCCCCCCCCCATTCTCCATAACCACTTAAACACAAGTTTTGAGAACCCCTTTCCTCATGTTTAGCCTCCTCGCAAACCCCCTCCCACTTCCCCCCTCTATCCCCTCCTTCTCACTCCTACCCTCCCCCCTCCCGGAGGTCTTTATAGCGACAATTGGATGAGGGGTCGCTTCCCCACCCACTTCCTCACTCTTCCCTTCTTCCTCACCCCCTCCTGCGCCTCCTCCTCCTCACCCCTCCCTCCTTTCTCCTTTTCCTCCCTCTTTCTCCTCCCCCTTAATACTTCCGTCAGAGAAGCAACAGGGTGTGGCTGCTGGGGAAAAAAAACACAACCAGATTTGAGATTTTTATTTATTTATTTCAATGCTGTGACAATGCCTGACGTTTCAGAACAACCCTTTTCACATTTACCATCACGGGTGAACGATAACAAAATATAGAACAACTCGACAATGTGCCGCTGCAGAGGAGGTGAATGATGAAAAGCATCCCCGCAACAAGGAGAATGTTGAGAATAAGAAACAAACCGAGCTCGTGAACATCGAGGTCATGTCGAAGAGAAAGACTCGATGTGCCGGGGGTCCGGACAGACACCGTCAGTCCTCTTGATGCGGATAATCCGCAATCGGAGAAACTTGCAATCGGTTGCGC
>JAXMNL010000533.1:842-21681 GCA_035128595.1 Eptatretus atami
CCCCCAGAGAGAGATGTTCACGGCCTTGATCGTGAGATTTATTTTATATTTACTCTGCTGTTTAAGGTGAAAAGTGCCCTGTGGACGCATTGGAGGGAAGTTCACCTTTGGTGTGCATTTATTATATAATCTACTCTGCTGTTTAAGTGAAAGTGCCCGCCCTGCTGGACGATTGGAGGCAAGTTACACTCTTGATGTGAGATTGTATTTATATTATTTACTCGCTGCTGTTTAAAGTGAACAAGTGCCCCCTGGTGGACACATTGGAGGAAGTTCACGCTTTGATGTGAGATTTATTTTATTTATTTACTCTGCTGTTTAAGTGAAAATCGCCCCTGCTGGACCATTTGAGGAAGTTCACCTTTGATGTGAGATTTAATTTTATTATTCCTCTGCTGTTTAAAGTGAAAAGTGCCCCTGGGTGGCACATTGGAGGAAGTACCTTTGAGTGAGATTATTTATATTATTCTCTGCTGGTTAAAGTGAAAAAAGTCCCCTGGTGGACCGATTTTGAGGAAGTTCACCTTTGATGTGAGATTTATTTTATTATTTCTCTGCTGTTTAAAGTGAAAAGTCCCGCCTGGTGGACGATTTGGAGGAAGTTCAACCTTTGATGTGGATTTATTTTATTATTTACTCTGCGTTTAAAGTGAAAAGGTGCCCCCTGGTGGACGATTGGAGGAAGTTCATCTTGATGTGAGATTATTTATATTATTTACTCTGCTGTTTACAAGTGAAAAGTGCCCCTGGTGGACTTGGAGGAAGTTCACACTTTGATGTGAGATTTTAATTATTATTTACTTGCTGTTTAAAGTGAAAATGCCTGTGCTGGCGCATTGGAAGGAAGTTCACCTTTGATGTGAGATTTTTATTATATTATTTACTCTGCTGTTAAAGTGAAAAGTGCCCCTGTGGACCATTGGAGGAAGTTCACCTTTGATGTGAGATTTATTATATTATTACTCTGCTGTTTAAAAGTGAAAAGTGCCCCCTGCTGGACCATTGGAGGAAGTTCACCTTTGATGTGAGATTTATTATATTATTTACTCTGCTGTTTAAAGTGAAAATGCCCCTGGTGGAACATTGGAGGAAGTTCACCTTTGATGTGAGATTTATTTTATTATTTTCTCTGCTGTTTAAAGTGAAAAGTCCTCTGGTGGACCATTTGAGGAAGTTCACCTTTGATGTGAGATTTATTTTATTATTTTCTCTGCTGTTTAAAGTGAAAAGTCCCCTGGTGACGATTGAGGAAGTTCACCTTGACGTGAGATTTATTTTATTATTTACTCTGCTTTTAAAGTGAAAAGTGCCCCCTGGTGGACCATTGGAGGAAGTTCACCTTTTGACGTGAGATTTATTTATTATTTACTCTGCTGTTTAAAGTGAAAAGTGCCCTGCTGGAACCATTTGAGGAAGTTCACCCTTTGATGTGAGATTAATTTATTATTTACTCTGCTGTTTAAAGTGAAAGTGCCCCTGGTGGACCATTGGAGGAAGTTCACCTTTGAATGTGAGATTATTATATTATTTACTCTGCTGTTTAAAGTGAAAAAGTGCCCCTGGTGGACGCATTGGAGGAAGTTTCACTCTTTGATGTGAGATTTATTTTATTATTTCCTGCTGTTTAAAGTGAAAAGTGCCCCCTGGTGGACGATTGGAGGAAGTTCACCTTGATGTGAGATTTATATATTATTTACTCTGCTGTTTAAAGTGAAAAGTTGCCCCCTGGTCCATTGGAGGAAGTTCACCTTTGATGTGAGATTTATTTATTTATTTACTCTGCTTTTAAAGTGAAAAGTGCCCCTGGTGGACCATTGGAGGAAGTTCACCTTTTGATGTGAGATTTATTTTATTTATTCTCTGCTGTTTAAAGTGAAAGTGCCCCCTGGTGACATTGGAGGAAGTTCACCTTGATGTGAGATTTATTTTATTATTTACCCTGCTGTTTAAGAGTGAAAAGTGCCCCCTGGTGGACCATTGGAGGAAGTTTCACCTTTGATGTGAGATTTATTATATAATTACTCTGCTGTTTAAAGTGAAAAGTGCCCCCTGGTGGACGATTGGAGGAAGTTCACCTTTGATGTGAGATTTATTTTAATTATTTTATCTGCTGTTTAAAGTGAAAAGTTCGCCCTGGTGAGCAATTGAGGAAGTTCACCTTTGATGTGAGATTATATTTATATTATTTTCTCTGCTGTTTAAGTGAAAAGTGCCCGCCTGGTACCATTGGAGAAGTTCACCTTTGATGTGAGATTTATTTTTTATTATTCTCTGCTGTTTAAAGTGAAAAGTGCCCCTGCTGGATCCATTGGAGGAAGTTCACTCTTTGATGTGAGATTTATTTTATTAATTTACTCTGCTGTTTAAAGTGAAAAGTGCCCCCTGGCTGGACCATTGGAGGAATTCACCCTGATGTGAGATTTATTTTATTATTTACTCTGCTGTTTAAGGTGAAAAGTGCCCTGTGGACCCATTCGGAGGAAGTTCCCTTTGATGTGAGATTTTTTTATATTTTACTCTGCTGTTTAACGTGAAAAGTGCCCCTGCTGGAGGGGAGCATTAACAACAACGTGAGTATTATTTAGCGTTTGTATTAGCAGTTATGATTAGTAACTATTAAGTTTGATATCTGACTTGGGTTGGCGTGCTGGTACCATTGAGGAAGTTCACCTTGATGTTGAGATTTATTTTATTATTTTACTCTGCTGTTTAAAGTGAAAAGTGCCCCCTGGTGGACATTGAGGAAGTTCATCACCTTGATGTGAGATTTATTTTATTATTTACTCTGCTGTTTAGGTGAAAAGTGCCCCCTGCTGGACATTGGAGGAAGTTCACCTTTGATGTGAGATTTATTATATAATTTATCTCTGCTGTTTAAGGTGAAAAAGTGCCCCTGGTGGACGCATTGGAGGAAGTTCACCTTTGATGTGAGATTTTATTTATATAATTTACTCTGCTGTTTAAAGTGAAAAGTGCCCCCTGGTGGAACGCATTTGAGAGAAGTTCACTTTTGATGTGAGATTTATTTTATTATTTTCTCTGTGTTTAAAAGTGAAAAAGTCCCCTGGCTGGACCATTGAGGAAGTTCACCTTTGATGTGAGATTTATTATATTATTTACTCTGCTGTTTTAAAGTGAAAAAGTGCCCCCTGGTGGACCATTGGAAGGAAGTTTCACCTTTATGTGAGATTTATTTTATTATTTTCTCTGCTGTTTAAAGTGAAAAGTGCCCCCTGTGCGACATTGAGGAAGTTCACCTTGATGTGGATTTATTTATTATTTACTCTGCTGTTTAAAGTGAAAAGTGCCCCCTGCTGGACCATTGGAGGAAGTTCACCTTTGATGTGAGATTTATTTTATTATTTTCTCTGCTGTTTAAAGTGAAAAGTGCCCCCTGCGTGGACCATTGGAGGAAGTTCACCTTTGATGTGAGATTTATTTTATTATTTACTCTGCTGTTTAAAGTGAAAAGTGCCCCCTGTGGACACTTTTTTTTTGAAAAAAAAAAAAAAAAAAAAGAGTTCCCTTTGATGTGAGATTTATTTTATTATTTACTCTGCTGTTTAAAGTGAAAAAGTGCCCCCTGGTGGACATTTGGAGGAAGTTCACCTTTGAGTGGAGATTTATTTTATTATTTCTCTGCTGTTTAAAGTGAAAAGTCCCCTGCGTGGACGATTGAGGATTCACCTTGATGTGAGATTTATTTTATTATTATTAACTCTGCTGTTTAAAGTGAAAAGTCCCCTGGCTGGACGATTGGAGGAAGTTACTTTGATGTGAATTTATTATATTATTTACTCTGCTGTTTAAGTGAAAAGTGCCCCGGTGGACCATTGAGGAAGTTCACCTTTGATGTGAGATTATATATATTATTACTCTGCTGTTTAAGTGAAAATGCTGGCGTGGTCGATTGAGAATTCACCTTTGATGTCAGAATTATTTTATTTTCTCTGCTGTTTAAAGTGAAAAGTGGCCCTGCGGGACCATTGGAGGAAGTTCACCTTTGAGTGAGATTTATCTTTATTATTCTACTCTGCTGTTTAAAGTGAAAGTGCCTGCGTGGACATTGGAGGAAGTTCACCTTTGATGTGAGATTTATTTTATTATTACTCTGCTGTTTAAGTGAAAGTGCCCCTGGTGGACATTGGAGGAAGTTCACCTTGATGTGAGATTTATTTATATAATTTACTTGCTGTTTAAAGTGAAAAGTGCCCCTGTGGACCATTGGGGAAAAGTTCACTCCTTGTGTGAGATTTATTATTATTTACTTCTGCTGTTTAAAAGTGAATAAGTGCCCCCTGGTGGAGATTGGAGGAAGTTCACCTTTGATGTGAGATTTATTTATTATTTTATCTGCTGTTTAAAGTGAAAGTTCCCCCTGGTGACAATTGTGGAAGTTCACTTTTGATGTGAGATAATTTTATTATTTTTCTTGCTGTTTCAGTGAAAAGTGCCCCTGCTGGACCATTGGAGGAAGTTCACCTTTGATGTGAGATTAATTTTATTATTTATCTCTTGTTTAAAGTGAAAGTGCCCCTGTGGACCATTGAGAAGTTTCACCTTGATGTGAGATTTATTTTTTTTTTCAATGCTGTTTTAAAGTGAAAAGTCCCTGCTTGGAACATTGCAGGAAGTTCACCTTTGATGTGAGATTTATTTATTATTAATCTGCTGTTTAAGTGAAAGTGCCCCTGCTGGACCATTTGAGGAAGTTCACTTTGATGTGAGATTATTATATTATTTCTCTGCTTTTAAAGTGAAAGTCCCCTGGGGACCATGGAGGAAGTTTCACCTTTGATGTGAGATTTATATATTATTTATCCTGCTGGTTTAAAGTGAAAAGTGCCCCTGGTGGAACCATTGGAGGAAGTTCACCTTCGATGGTGAGATTTATTTTATTATTTACTCTGCTGTTTAAAGGTGAAAAGTGCCCCTGGTGGACCGATTGGAGGAAGTTCACCTTGATGTGAGATTTATTAATATAATTTACTCTGCTGTTTATAGTGAAAAGTGCCCCTGTGGACGATTGGAGGAAGTTCACCTTTGATGTGAGATTTATTCATTATTTTATCTGCTGTTTAAAGTGAAAAGTGCCCTTGGTAGAACAATTGGGAATTTCACCTTTGATGTGAGATTATTTTATTATTTTCTCTGCTGTTTCAAGTGAAAAGTGCCCCTGCTGGACGATGGAGGAAGTTCACCTTTGATGTGAGATTAATTTTATTATTTACTCTGCTGTTAAAAGTGAAAAGTGCCCCCTGGTGGACCATTGGAGGAAGTTCACCCTTGATGTGAGATTTATTTATTATTTTCATGTGCTGTTTAAAGTTGAAAGTTCCCCCTGCTGGACGATTTGAGGAAGTTCACCTTTGATGTGAGATTTATTTTATTATTGACTCTGCGTTTAAGTGGAAAGTGCCCCTGTGGCGATTGGAGGAAGTTCACCTTTTGATGTGAGATTATTATATATTTCTCTGCTTTTAAAAGTGAAAAGTGCCCCTGCTGGACCATTGGAGGAAGTTCACCTTTGATGTGAGATTTATTATATTATTACTCATGCTGTTTAAGTGAAAAAGTGCCCCCTGTGGACCATTGGAGGAAGTTCACCTTTGATGTGAGATTTATATATTATTTTCTCTGCTGGTTTAAAGTGAAAAGTGCCCCTGGTGGACATTGGAGGAAGTTTTCACCTTTGATGTGAGATTTATTTTTTTATTATTTTCTGTCTGTTTTAAAGTGAAAAGTCCCCTGGTGGACCTATATTGAGGCAGTTTTCAAGCCTTGGATGTGAGATTTATTTAATCTATTTTTCTGCTGTTTAAAGTGAAAAGTGCCCCCTGTGGACATTTGAGGAAGTTCACCCTTTGAGTGAGATTTTTTATATTATTTCTGCTGTTTAAAGTGAAAAGTGCCCCTGGCTGGACCATTGGAGGAAGTTCACTTTGGTGAGATTTATTATATTATTTACTCTGCTGTTTAAAGTGAAAAGTGCCCCCTGTGGACCATTGAGGAAGTTCACTTGATGAGATTTATTATATTATTACTCTGCTGTTTAAAGTGAAAAGTGCCCCCTGTGGACATTGGAGGAAGTTCACTTGATGTGAGATTTATTTATTTTTACTCTGCTGTTAAAGTGAAAAGTGCCCCCTGGTGGACGATTGGGAGAAGTTCACCTTGATGTAGATTTTTTTATTATTTTCTCTGCTGTTTAAAGTGAAAAGTCCCCCTGGTGGACATTGGAGGAAGTTCACCTTTGAGTGAGATTTATATATTATTTACTCTGGCTGTTTAAAGTGAAAAGTGCCGCCTGCTTTGGTCCATTGGAGGAAGTTTCACCTTTTGATGTGAGATTTATTTTATTTATTCTCTGGCTTAAAGTGAAAAGTGCCCCCTGGTGGACCATTGGAGGAAGTTCACCTTTGATGTAGAGATTTATTTTATTTTCTTATCTGCTGTTTAAAGTGAAAAGTGCCCCTGGTGACGATTGGAGGAAGTTCACCTTTTGATGTGAGATTTATATTTATTATTTACTCTGCTGTTAAGGTGAAAAGTGCCCCTGGTTGGACATTGAGGAAGTTTCACCTTGTGTGAGATTTATTATTATTTACTCTGCTGTTTAAAGTGAAAAGTGCCCCTGGTGGACATTGAGGAAGTTCACCTTTGATGTGCAGATTTATTTTATTATTTATCTGCTGTTTTAAAGTGAAAAGTGCCGCTGTGGACCATTGAGGAAGTTCACCTTTGATGTGAGATTTATTTTATTATTTACTCTGCTGTTTAAGTGAAAAGTTGCCCCTCTGGCTGGACCATTGGAGGAAGTTCACTTTGATGTGAGTTTTATTTTTATTTACTTACTCTGTTTTAAGTGAAAAGTGCCCTGCTGGACCTTGGAGGAAAGTTCACCTTTGATGTGAGATTTATTTTATTATTTACTCTGCGTTTTAAAGTGAAAAGTGCCCTGGTGGACCATTGGAGGAAGTTCACCCTTGATGTGAGATTTATTTTATTATTTACTCTGTGTTTAAGTGAAAAGTGCCCCTGTGGACGATTGGAGGAAGTTCACCTTTTGTGTGAGATTTTTTATATTTTACTCTGCTGTTTAAAGTGAAAAGTTCCCCCTGGTGGAACATTGAGGAGTTCACTTTGATGTGAGATTTATTATATATCTTACTCTGCTGTTTAAAGTGAAAAGTGCCCCCTGGTGGACCATTGGAGGAAGTTACCTTTGATGTGAGATTTATTTTATTATTTACTCTGCTGTTTAAGTGAAAAGTTGCCCCTGCTGGACCATTTGAGGAAGTTCACCTTTGATGTGAGATTTATTTATTATTTACTCTGCTGTTTAAAGTGAAAAGTGCCCTGCGTGGACACTTGGAGGAAGTTCACCTTTGATAGTGAGATTTATTTTTATTTTTTCTACTGCTGTTTAAGTGAAAAGTCCCCCTGGTGGACGATTTGAGGAAGTTCACCTTTGATGTGAGATTTATTTTATTATTTTCTTCTCTGCTTGTTTAAAGTGAAAGTTCCCCTGGTGGACATTGGTAGGAAGTTACCTTTGATCGTGAGATTTATTTATTATTTCTCTGCTGTTTAAAGTGAAAGTGCCCCTGGTGGACATTGGAGGAAGTTCACTTTGATGTGAGATTTATTTATATTATTACTCTGCTGTTTAAAGTGGAAAAGTGCCCCCTGTGGACGCATTGGAGAAGTTTCACTTTGATGTGAGATTTATATATATTATTTACTCTGCTGTTTTAAAGTGAAAAGTGCCCTTGCTGCTGGACATTGGAGGAAGTTCACCTTTGATGTGAATTTTATTTATTATTTACTCTTGCTGTTTAAAGTGAAAAGTGCCCCTGTGGACGCATTTGGAGAATTCACCTTTTGATGTGAGATTATTTTATTATTTTCTCTGCTGTTTAAAGTGAAAAGTGCCCTGTGGCACATTGAGGAAGTTCACCTTTGAGTGAGATTTTATTTATATTATTTCTCTGCTGTTTAAAGTGAAAAGCTGCCCCTGGTGGACGATTGAGGAAGTTCACCTTTGATGTGAGATTTATTTTATTATTTCTCTGCTGTTTTAAAGTGAAAAGTCCCCTGGTGGACCATTTGAGGAGTTCCCTTTTGATGTGAGATTTATTTTTATTATTTCTCTGCTGTTTAAAGTGAAAAGTGCCCTGGTGGACATTGGAGGAAGTTCACCTTTGATGTGAGATTTTATTTATTTATTACTCTGCTGTTTAAGTGAAAAGTGCCCCCTGGTGACCTTGGAGGAAGTTCACCTTGATGTGAGATTTATTTTATATTATTTACTCTGGCTTGTTTAAAGTGAAAGTGCCCTGGTGGACCATTGAGGAGTCCCTTGTGATGAGATTTTTTATTAATTACTCTGCTGTTTAAGTGAAAAGTGCCCTGGTGACATTGGAGGAGTTCACTTTGATGTGAGATTTATTCTATATTTACTCGCTGTTTAAAGTGAAAAGTGCCCTGGTGGAGATTGGAGAAGTTCACCTTTGATGTGAGATTTATTTTATTATTTTACTCTTGTGTTTAAAGTGAAAAGTCCCCCTGGTGGACGATTTGAGAAGTTCACCTTTGATGTGAGATTTAATTTATTATTTCTCTGCTGGTTTAAGTGAAAGTGCCCGCTGCTGGCCATTGGAGGAAGTTCACCTTTGATGGTGAGATTTTATTTATTTAACTCTCTGCGTTTTAAAGTGAAAAGTGCCCCTGCTGGACATTGGAGGAAGTTCACCTTTGATGTGAGATTTATTCTTATTTATTACTCTGCTGTTGTAAGTGAAAGTGCCCCTGGTGGACCATTGGAGGAAGTTCACCTTGATGTCAGATTATTTATTATTTACTTCTGCTGTTTAAAGTGAAAAGTGCCTGGTGGACGCATTGAGGAATTTCACCTTTTGGTGGGATTTACTATTATTTTCTCTGCTGTTTAAAGTGAAAGTGCGCCTGCTGGTACATTGGAGGAAGTCACTTTGATGTGAATTTATTTTATTATTTTATTGCTGTTTAAAGTGAAAAGTCCCCTGGTGGACGATTTGAGGAAGTTCACCTTTTGCTGTTGAGATTTAATTTTATTATTTCTCTCGCTGTTTAAGTGAAAAGTGCCCCTGGCTGGACCATTGGAGGAAGTTCACTCTTTGATGTGAGATTTATTTTATTATTTACTCCTGCTTTTAAGTGAAAAGTGCCCCTGTGGACGATTGCAAGGAAGTTCACTCTTGATGTGAGATTTATTTTATTATTTACTCGCTGTTTATAGTGAAAAGTGCCCCTTGTGGACCATTGGAGGAGTTCACCCTTGATGTGAGATTTATTTATTATTTACTCTGCTGTTTAAGGTGAAAAGTGCCCCTGGTGGACCATTGGAGGAAAGTTCACCTTTGATGTGAGATTTATTATTATTTACTCTGCTGATTTAAGTGAAAGTGCCCCTGGTGGACATTGGGAAGTTCAGCCTTTGATGTTGAGATTTATTTTATTATTTATCTGCTGTTTAATGAAAAGTCCCCTGGGACTATTGAGGAGTTCACCTTTGACGTGAGATTTATTTATTATTTTTCTCTGCTGTTTAAAGTGGAAAGTGCCCCTGTGGACCATTGGAGGAAGTTTCACCTTGATGTGAGATTTATTATATATTTACTCTGCTGTTAAGTGAAAGTGCCCCTGCTGGACATTGGAGGAAGTTCACCTTGATGTGAGATTTATTTATTATTTACTCTGCTGTTTAAAGTGAAAAGTGCCCCTGGTGGACGATTGAGGAAGTTCACCTTTGATGTGAGATTTATTTTATTATTTTCTCTGCTGTTTAAGTGAAAGTTCCCCTGGGGACGATTTGGAGGAATGTTCACCTTTGAATGTGAGATTTTATATATTATTTACTCTGCTGTTTAAAGTAAAAGTGCCGCCCTGTGGCACATGGAGGAAGTTCACCTTTATGTGAGAATTTATTTTATTATTACTCTCTGTGTTTAAGTGAAAAGTGCCCCCTGGTGGACGATTTGAGGAAGTTCACCTTTGATGTGAGATTTATTTTATTATTTACTCTGCTGTTTAAAGTGAAAAGTCCCCTGGTGGACCATTGAGGAAGTTCACCTTTGATGTGAGATTTATTTTATTATTTTCTCTGCTGTTTAAAGTGAAAAGTGCCCCTGGTGGACATTGAGGAAGTTCACTTTGATGTGAGATTTATTTTATTTATTTACTCTGCTGTTTAAAGTGAAAAGTGCCCCCTGGTGGACCATTGAGGAAGTTCACCTTGATGTGAGATCTTATTTTATTATTTACTCTCTGTTTAAGAGTGAAAGTGCCCCTGGTGGACATTGGAGGAAGTTCACTGCTTTGAGTGAGATTTATATTATTATTTACTCTGCTGTTTAAGTGAAAAGTGTCCCCTGGTGACGATTGAGAAGTCACCTTTGATGTGAGATTTATTTATTATTTTACTCTGCTGTTTAAAGTGAAAAGTGCCCCCTGGTGGACATTGGAGGAAGTTCCTTTGATGTGAGATTTATTATATATTTACTCTGCGTTTTAAAGTAAAAGTGCCCCCTGGTGGACCATTGGAGGAAGTTCACCTTTTGATGTGAGATTAATATATTATTTACTCTGCTGTTTAAAGTGAAAATGCTGCTGCTGGCATTGGAGCAGTTCACCTTTGGATGTAGATATTTTATTTTTTACTCTGCTGTTTAAAGTGAAAAGTGCCCCCTGCTGGACATTGCGAGGAAGTTCACCTTTGATGTGAGATTTTTTTTATTATTTACTCGCTGTTTAAGTGAAAAGTGCCCCTGTGGACATTGAGAAGTTCACCCTTTGATGTGAGATTTTTTTTATTATTTACTCTGCTGTTTAAGTGAAAAGTGCCCTGGCTGGACCATTTGGAGGAAGTTCACCTTTGATGTGAGATTTATTTATTAATTACTCTGCTGTTTAAAGTGAAAAGTGCCCCGTGGACCATTGGGAAGTTCACCTTTGATGTGAGATTTATTTTATTATTTACTCTGCTGTTTAAAGTGAAAAGTGCCCCTGGTGGACGATTTGAGGAAGTTCACCTTGATGTGAGATTTATTTATATTTCTGCTGTTTAAAGTGAAAGTGCCCCCTGGTAGACATTGGGAAGTTCACCTTTGATGTGAGATTAATTTTATTATTCTCTGCTGTTTAGTGAAAAGTGCCCCTGCTGGACCTTGAGGAAGTTCACCTTTGATGTGAGATTTAATTTTTTATTTACTCTGCTGTTTAAAGTGAAAAGTGCCCCTGGTGGACATTGGAGGAAGTTTACCTTTGATGTGAAGATTTATTTTATTATTTTCTGCTGTTTAAAGTGAAAATTCCCCTGCTGGACGATTTGAGGAAGTTCACCTTTGATGTGAGATTTATTTTATTATTGACTCTGCTGTTTAAAGTGAGAAAGTGCCCCCTGCGGGACCATTGGAGGAAGTTCACCTTTGATGTGAGATTTATTATATTATTTACTGCTGCTTTAAAGTGAAAAGTGCCCCCGGTGGACATTGGAGGAAGTTCACCTTTGATGTGAGATTTAATTATTATTTACTCTGCTGTTTAAAGTGAAAAGTGCCCCCTGGTGGACCATTGGAGGAAGTTCACCCTTGATGTGAGATTTATTTTATTATTTACTCTGCTGTTTAAGGTGAAAAGTGCCCCTGGTGGACCATTGGAGGAAGTTCACCTTTTGATGTGAGATTTATTATATAATTTACTCTGCTGTTTATAGTGAAAAGTGCCCCCTGGTGGACGATTTGGAGGAAGTTCACCTTGTGTGAGATTTATTCATTATTTTATCTGCGTTTTAAGTGAAAAGTGCCCTGGTAGACAATTTGTGGAAGTTCACCTTTGATGTGAGATTAATTTTATTATTTTCTCTGCTGTTTCAAGTGAAAAGTGCCCCTGCTGGACCATTGGAGAAGTTCACCTTTGATGTGAGATTAATTTTAATTATTTACTCTGCTGTTTAAAGTGAAAAGTGCCCCCTGGTGCCATTGGAGGAAGTTCACCCTTGATGTGAGATTTATTTTATTATTTTCTTGCTGTGTTAAAGTGAAAGTTCCCCTGGCTGGACGATTTGAGGAAGTTCACCTTTGATGTGAGATTTATTTATTATTGACTCTGCTGTTTAAAGTGAAAAGTGCCCCCTGGTGGACGATTGGAGGAAGTTCCCTTTGATGTGAGATTTATTATATTATTTACTCTGCTCTTTAAAGTGAAAAGTGCCCCCTGGTGGACCATTGGAGGAAGTTCACCTTTGATGTGAGATTTAATATATTATTTACTCTGCTGTTTAAAGTGAAAAGTGCTGTGCTGTCAAGGCTGGGTGCTGGCGACGGACGTGACACTCACACAACATTTTAGGACGTTTTCACTTCACGGACAACTACTCTCTGGTGAGCGAGACGACTCTTCTCTCCCCCCCCCCCCCCCCTGAACTGATTTGCTGCTGCCCTTGTCTGTGTTTAGCTGTAAGTAAGTCAACCCCCGATAAGCATGGTTCTAAAACAACCCACCGTACCACAACGTGAATTGTGAACGGTGATCCCAGGTCCGGCTCTACCGAGGACAACTGGGGATTAATCCCCTGAGTGACAAGGTGGTGTCTCGGTTCCGAGGCTGCAACAATATCAATGTCTATCGATCCAAGCTGTTTCACCCATTTTTGTTTTGGGAATCCATTCAAAGGGAAGTTTCACTCGAACCAAGCTTACATTTCCATGGTTAAAAACAAATATTTAAATTACCTACACTTTCCACAAGTCTTCCATGAACCGGCTGACCACCCGTCCCTGATGCCTGACGAATGAATTAGAAAATGATTTGTAATCTCTTCACAAAGCGGCAATAACTCGTGTTCTCTTCACAGAAGACACCACCTTCCATATTCTCTTCAATCTCATTCCTCTCAGGTCTTCAAGACAGCTGTTCACCAACATCTCAAGTCATCCCCCGTCCAAACCATGATTTTTCTCCACCATTAAACCACCTCACTACCCTCTCCCAAATCTTGTTTCTCTGTCTCCATGTTGTCCACCCTGTGCGCTCTCCCAACCCTCATCGTGACCTGTATCCCTTGTTTGTCCGTTCCACACGGTCCGTCAGTGAATGACCCGCGCCTCACACGTTGGTGACCGACCCGTGCCTCACTCGTTGTCGGTGCTGCTCTCACCCACACGCGCACCACATGCTCGCTTGTTCAAGCACTGGGAAGGACGAATTGTCTCGTTGTTGGAGCTGGTCAGACACCCACACGAGAGAGAGTGGTCATTATTGAACGTGGACGCAATATTTGATCAGGCAGTTAGGTTTTTGTGCTGATTCAATTACGTATTGCCGGGTTGCTACTGGGGAGCATACCTGGCCGGCTTTGTCCGAACTGAGCTGTGTTAAAACGTGGACCGCGTACGAGCGGGAATACCAAAGCTTGACCGGTCCAAATAAAATTGGTGTTCGGAAGTGTTGTCTCGGAACGGGGAGTTCGTCTCAGACAATTGTGAGCAGTGTTGTCGAAGCTTGGCTCACACGCGTGGGCGTGGTTGTGTCGAACGTGTGGCCAGTGTTTGTCATCTGGGTGGATTTATGGATATGGTAGAAATGGATTTCAGACATTATGTGTTTCTATTCACTGTTATTCCAGAGAAGGATTTTGATGAGTGATCGTAATTAATGCTCACTGCACGTCTGCCTTCATTCCTTCAGCCTCACATGCTTCCCCACCTTCACTTTCTTCTGCTCCTTTGCTCTCTTTTCTCTCTCTAATTTTCTCTTATTCTCAGAAATGTTATCGATAAAACTCTACTTTCTTAATATATTTTATTCTCGGTAGGGATTCTAGTCTTACGAGTAAAGTTTCCATCCAGTTCAGATTGAGTTTTCCCTTTTACGATGACTACTTGGCATTGTTTCTTTCATCGACTGATCTAAGTTGATTCAACTATTATGCTCGGTTTGTGAATTGCACCTTTGGGTGCAGAGCATGATGCGTTGGTTGTTGCTTGTCAGAAATAGAAAGTACACAATGGACCGAGTGGTGCAAGAAATTCAAATGGACTACTCGGGCTTCCATGCATGGAATGATTTATCAATCATGAAGATGATGATGAATTGAAAACATTTATAACAAACAGATGAATGAAACAAAATTAATTGTTTTACATAAAAATGCTTTGGAAATGTGTTGAGTCTATAGTGTTCATTTTTCTACATTTGGGCATAATTTTTCACTATATTCCTGGGTTTTGTGTGAGATTGTCTTGACTGAAGTATTAGTAAAGCATAAGTCACTGTTATCAAATCTCGGAAGTGTTGTCCTTTTAATTTGGAAAGAGTTAATGTTGTTTTAGTATGTTTCATGGAGATGTTGGTTTACTTCATCGTGATTCTTTGGGAAGTTCATGATCTTGAGATGATTGAAGGCTGGCACGTTGAGCACGTTTAGGTAAACCTGAGTATTTTTTGGATGTTTTTTTAATATTTGATGATTGAGTGAGATGTTTTGCATGTTGACTTGTAGGATTCACCTGTCATGTTTTTTTGATGTTGATTTAGAATTTGAGTGAGTTGAGTGAATGTTACTGTGTTGAGACCTTGTAGGATTAACACTGTATTTATTTTTTGATGTTGAGTATAAGTTGATAAATGAGTAAAGGTTACACACAAGATGGCAGGATTTCACACTGTAGTGTATTTTGATGTGATAATTTTGAAGTGATTGGAAGTGAATGCTACTGCCGTTGAATCACTTGTAGGATCTTACACACTTATGTTATTTTTTGATGTTGTATATAAAGTTGAAAATGGTAAATGGCCTTCAACACACAGAAACTGTAGGATTGTCACCACTGTATGTATTTTTTGTGTTGATATATAAGTTGAATAAATGGTAATAGGCTTACTAGACGTTGAAGCATATTAGGATTTTCACACTATATGTATTTTATGTGTTATAAATTTGATGATTGAAGTGAATTGCTACTGCATGGTTGAATCACTTGTAGGATTAAACCTGTAGTTATTTTTTGATGTCGATATAAACTTGATGATTGCGTGAAGGCCTTTACGACACACAGCATCCTTGTAGGTTTACTGTATGTATTTTTTTTGATGTTGAATATATTTGATATTCGACAAAAAGGTTCAAACACAAGAAAACTTGTGGGGTTATCAGCACCGGTTGTATTTTTGATGTTCTTATAAATCTGATGACGATAATTGTTTCGAACACATGAAATCTGTGTGGTTTCTACTTCTTTGGACTTTTCTTTAGGATGTTCCAGAAGTGTTGGTTATTGTTGTGTTATTGGTGGAAGACATAGTTGATCCAACTCCTGATAAGATCGTGTGCACGGTTGTGATTGAAGGAAACTTAGTGTTGATACGTGGGACTTGGAACAGGAACTTTTTCATTTGTTTCTCTGTATGGGAATTCAAAAGAGGATCATAAAGTCGCTTTTAGAATGAAGACATTTAAACGAAAACATATGTACTCAATTGGTAATAATTTGAGAGTGGGAGGAGAGAGGAGACGGGAGAGAGAAAAGGAAGAAAGAAGGAATGAAGGAAAAGAGAGAGAGAGTAAAGAGAGTGAGAAGACAGGAGAGGAGTAACAACACAACCACACACAACCACACAAACAACCAACACACACAACCACAAACTGTGCTTTTCCTCTATCATCAGGAGTGGGTGTTCCAAAGGCTAAGCCCAATCGTCATGATTGGAGCATCATTTCTTTGGCATTTGTGGGTTTTTGCGGATTAAGGTTTTTACGGTGGCCGGTAGTGTCATCTGCACACCTCCTAAAAGGTACCAATGAGGAGAGTTGCAGATAGTTGACACTGGATCATGGATGCCATTGCTTACAAGAGCTCTACTGTTGACAGGTTTTGTTTATGGAATTCTGTTGTGCCTATCATATCATCTCCTCAAGGAATTACCTGGTTGGGGGAGCGGTTTCTTTTTTTTCTGTATGCGTTAAGAGGCTCGAGGCTCGTATGAGAGTAAGCCAACAAACGCACAGAAAGGGGGGATGAGAAGAAAGGGGTGGAAGATGGAAGGAAAAAGTGGAGAAGAGAATATGAGGAGATGATGCGGGAAGGGAGGGATGGGGCGGGGTACCATGGGGAATTACAATAAAGATGGACTCAGGGATTTCGGAAGGGAAAGAGGGAATTTGAAGGAGGTGGGTTTGGGGGTGGATTTAAGGGGCAGAAAGATAGGGATTGGATGGGAGGACGAATAAGAGGTGTGGTGAGCAGTCTGTTTTGAAAGGCCTGAGGGAAGAATGGGATTGAGGTAAGTGTGAAGTTTATTCCAAGGTTGAAAAAGAGGAATGAAAGATGAGGTGAGGAGTGATTCGTGATTTTTGGGAATTTACAGAAGGGGGTTGCTGGCGAATCTTTGAGCGCCCTGAGGAAGATTGGGGCTTGAGGAAAGATATACTAGACTGAGCAGGGGGGGCGCGACGGAGAGGAGTGGTGAGAGAAGAAAGAACCGACCTGCCTGCGTGAACAGGCCAAAGACTGAGCACATGGGGATGCAATTTATTCTAAATGCGTGGTTTCTCATTAGCGTGAAAGAAGAAAGGTGAGAGCAGGAGCCCAGTCCAGAGGGGAGAGCAGTACCCTCAGGCTGCGACAAAGCTTTGTATGTGGTAGGAGTTGGTGGCTGAGGAAGGACTTTGTCATGATGGAGGATGCCAGTCGGCGACTGGCTTTGGAGGGCCAGGTTTGAATGTGGTTCCCAGGAAAGTCATGCGATGTGAGGCAAGAGAGCTTGATTGAAAGGACTTATCAGTAGGATTATTGAGATAAGTAGATGGGGGGGTTTCTAAACGTCTTTCGGAGAGACATGTGAGGGTGTGAGATTTGTCAGAATGAAAGACATGTTCAGTGTTTGGACCAGTTTGTGATTTTTAATCCAGAACTGCAGAGAGGCGAAGAAGCTGTGCTTGCCGGTCTGAGGGATGCAGATGCTGGAGAGGTGATCATCAAGCAAAGAATAAATAGTATTCTTCAGGGAGTTTGGAGAGATATTGGATGAACCAGAAAAGACGGGCGAAAACAGCCTTGAGGAACTCCAGCTGGAAGGAATGAGAGGATAAGAATGCATTAAGGGAAACAGTTGATTGAATTTTGGGGGCACAGAGGAGTTGGAGATATGATGGCGATGTCTTGGATACCACAGGAGGAGAGTTTGGTGAGCAGTGGAGGTGCAAACTGTCAAAGCCAGCGATTTTCGAGGGAATGGCTTGATTTCAATGTCCGGCATTGAGACTTCCATATTGTTGGGAGAGCAGAAGTGGTATCCAGGGTAGAGTGACCTGGTCTAATTCAAATTGATGATCGGAAATTAAGCATTGGGAGAAAAGGTGGGATTTAATGTCGAAGCGATGATGGATTCCACAAGACCTTGTTTGATGTTGGGAAAGGCTGATGTGGTCTGCAGTTGGGGATGTGTTTTGCAGACGTTTTATGCGAGTGATATATGTTTGCTGATTTCAAGCAGATGGCAGATACCTTGAGCATGAGAGGGTAGCTAAGAGCAGAGAAGCTAGTTTTTAGGACACGTGGGGCTGATGATGTCTGGACGGTTATCAGAATATTGAGTCGAGGTTTGACAGAAAACTCTCCAATTTGTCAGAATGAAAAGGAAGAGTCAGGGAATGAGGGTGCGACTGGGTAAGGTGGGTGCAGAAATAATTGGGGTTTTGGGTCACAATATTTCGATGCAAACGAGTTGAGGCGTTAGCTTTTGCTGGGGTAAACAGTGGGCCATTTTGAGGTAAGTGAGCGGATGGAGAGGATGATAACGACAGATTTAATAGATGCAGCCGGATTTGGAGGTGGGAGAGAGGATTTGAGAGTTCAGATTGAAGTCTTAGAAAGATGTTGTTTTCTGGCTTCTGAGGAATATCTCTTGTTCCCAGCTTTATGGTGGGAGCTGAGATCACCTATTTGAGTTTGCTTTCCATGAGGCAGGAGCATAGTTGTTTTCAGGAAACTGCCTCGCAAAGCTTCGGTGAAGCATAAGGGTGGAGAAGGAAGGAACTGCATGAAGAGGGGATAATTGTTGCATGAAGGGAGAGCAATGTTTTCTTTAAATAATTAGGATGAATGATGTCAGAGAAAGTTAGGCGATGAGAGACGAGTCTTGAAGTTTGATTGGCTGCTTGGAGACCTGCAGTCGTCTGAGTGAATGTCAGACTGACGGCGTTGATGGGTTCCTGATGAAATGCAGGGGTCACTTTGACATAGTCAGTGGTCAGACGACGATTGGAGTGGACCGAAAACGAAGATATGTTCTCAGGGAATCTGACTCAGAACTCTGGTGGGAGAGAACGGTTTTGTGCCGGACACTCGACATGAAAGTTATTTAATATGGTTTAATGGCCTGTAGCAAGTCACAGATCTAATCGGCATGACTTCGGTTGGACTGCTCATCAGGTTGCTGCTCACTCTACTCTATTGTTTTTTTTCCCTCTGTGGTAACAGACTTTCCAATTCTTAGTTCCTTTTCCTCAGGTTTGAAGACAGTGTCCTCATCTCCAATATCCATCCTAAACCATGTTTTTCTGCCTCATTAACACTCATGTCTCTCTTCTGATTTCAAGTTCTCTTGAAGTTTCCTTCGTATCTATTTGTCCCACCAATTCTCACCCATTTTTGTCCCGCGACCTCTAGTCTTGGCTTGGTTTGCTGTTTGGTGTTTCCCCTCTCTCGCTGTGGTGTCCGCTCCCTCCTCTCTGCTGTGTGCTTGCCCCTATCTGGTTGGTGTTTCCTCTTCTGTGTTGGTGTTTTCCTTTCCTCTGTGGGTGTTTCCTTTCTCTCTGCTGTTGGTGTTTCCTGTTCTGCGTCTTTGTGTTTGTTGGTGTTCTGGATTCTTAGTGTACTCGTACTCGGTTTTTCATGGATGTGAGTCTGTGGTGCCGATTTGATTTCTCACACCGGTCGGCTCAGGTCAAGTCTCGTGTAAGTCTGACATCAAAAAAATCGGTTTCTTAACGATCTTGGTGTTCGAAGTATTACAGCGTATGAAGGTAATACATACGTCCGTCTGGAGAAAACCTCGTACATGTACATTAATCTGTTGTTTGTTAATGGTAAATCAATGTGATGAAGGTTCACGACTTGTCTTGAAGGGGGATTTATCACATAACTCAGATTTGATCTTCATTTCACAAAAGATGCTGGAAAAAAACAGGACAAACAAGTGAGTCAGTGGAACGTTTTCAGTTTAACAATCAATTCATTCAAAGGACAACAGGTGATAATACAACGCAGGATTTATTACAGAACCCACAAGCGTGTTAGAGGTTCATTCGAATTCCGTCCCACTAGTTGAGATATTCGGATCCTTCACTTGTGGTGGAGGGAATGAGTTTGGTGGTTCAAACCTTCGTATGGGGGAAGAATATGACGAACTCGGACTCGATCTTACTTCAAACACATCTTGACACAACAATTCCGTGAAAAGGAACATCAGGAACAAAAAAATCTCGGGGTTTTACGGAAAAGGGAAAAAAGTACGTCCGGTCCGGATTTATTCGGGGAACGACCGTGACCGTGTGAAGGGGACGGACTCCGGGGATTCGATCCGAGTTTCTCCATGAAGCGTTCGTGGATCCCGGGTGTTGCTTTGTGATCTCGCCGAGAGTTCGGATATCGCTGCATGTCCTCAATAAGGAACTGTGAGGAACATCGAGGGAGAAATGAATATTCCGGAAAAAAATATCACGTGATACGAAAGATTCAGGTTTTCTCATCGGCAGATCCGGCGGCGGTCCGTGACCCACGAACAGGAAAACTCATAATTGATTGTTAGGGAAAACTAACAACCGTTAAAATTCTGAATAATGGTCATAATTTAAACAGAAGCCAATCTGGAACTTCATATTAATCAGTTGAAAGGGACTGTCAGCAGAAAATGGCGGGACAAATAATATTCGTATCGAAGGAAATTTTTATCTTTGAGACGCAGTTAGGTCGAGGTCATGGAAGGGCTCGGGCCAAAAGATGAGGACAGAACATAACAAGGGAACCAACAGCGGAGGAACGGAGAAGGTGACGGAAACGGACAAACGGGATGCAGGTCGATGAGGGTTGGGAGAGGCACAGGGTGGACAAACGATGGAGAGAGAAATAAGATTTTGGGAGAGGGGTGAGGTGGTTTATGGGGGAGAAAAGATCATGGTTTGGGATGGGGGATGACTTGAGATGTTGGATGAATACTGTACTTGAAGACTGGAGGGAGGAATGAGATTGAAGAGAGTATTGGAAGGTGGTGTTTTCTGTGAAGGAACACGAGTTATTCCGGTTTGTGAAAGATTTAAAATCCTTCTCAGTTCATTCAGTTCAGGTATAGGAACGGGTGGTCAGCCGGTTCATGGAAGATGGGTAGAAATGGTGAGGTTTTGATTTGTTTTAAGCGTGAAATGTAGTTGGTTGAGTGAAACTTCATTTGAATGGATTTCAAATAACATAAGTGAGAGTGAACAACTTGGATAGATAGACATTGAATTGTTGCGGCCGTCGGATACGAGACACAGTTATATCAGGGGTTAAATCCGGTTGTCTCGTCGAGCCGGACTGGGACCACCGTTAAATTAACGTTGGTGGTAACCTTGGTTGTTTTGAACAGAATGCACCATTAAGCACAAGTTAGTGTCACCGTCTAATTATGAATTTAATTAGAGGTCAGTGTTTTGAGCGGGGAACAACCTTGGAAAGAGGGTCAGTGTCCAACGGTGTCGTTGATGACCCGCGCCTACTCTGTCGGGTGCTTCACCCAACACTGCGTTTGTCTGCTGGTC
>JAXMNL010000534.1:21008-32615 GCA_035128595.1 Eptatretus atami
AAAGCTACAGTGCTCTACTTGTTCATCAATATACGAATCCAGCTTGCTTCACTGAGTCAGAAATGCCACTATATTCGTTAGGTGGTGTGCGTTGTCTGTTATGCTGTCCTGTTTTCTGTCGTGCCGCGAGACTAGCTCCGTGAGGTTTGATCGATCCTGATTGAAAAAGATTTGCGTGGTGAGTTTATAATCATCGATCTAGTTGTGTTTTTCCGAGAATGGTGGGCGGTGTAGACGTAGCCTACACAAAAACATGTGTTTTAGGGGGAAAGCCGCTTTCATGCACTCAACACTACATTCTCCGAGGAGTTTGTCGAACTGGCACGAAGTTCTTGGTGAACTATGTTACCCAATGCACTGATGCACTGCATGTACGCAAGCTCGATTTTTCATTTTCGTCCCAAGTGAGTCATAAATCCCCAGCCTGCCGAGAACCGCATATCAAAGGTCAACACAAAGGTCACGAAAGCCTTAGAAAATTCATAAAAATTACAATAAATTGGGGCATCTGAGGGTTCCTGGCACTGTTTCACGTGTGTCGGAATGAAAGTCTGGGATGCACGTCTGCTCTCTCCGGGACAGTACACACTACTTCATCACGTTTACGTTTTCTCCGATTCCGCCGCAGTTTTTCCCGTGCGTCCCCTCGAAGCGTCAGAACAAAGATTAAAAAAAGTCCATCCGGGAACCACGCGCCACACGCAAGCCACACTTTATCTATTTGATCATCGTGTACATTGCTCTGGTAATCCATCGCCGTCTCCAGACTTGTCAAGATTTATGAATGAGCTAAATTCCATGAGGATTTCCTTGTAATCAACATCTTGGCTTCCGTGACGATTGTATATTTGCAGTAGAGCCTTAGTTCATATAGTTTGATCAAATCGTTTATCCACAGTTACAAAACCACATTGGTGCTACACTATGCACCACAATTTCCTTTCCACTAATTAATTTCCAAAATACAGGCTCAGAATCATTGTTTCTGTCTCAGAGTGGACATCCTCAGGTGCCACGGACGTTCTTGCTACTTACTCTTTTGGAGTTAACGGGAGAGGAAGGGTGGAGGAGGTTCTCGATTATTTAATTATTATTTTTTTTTTTAGAGTTGTGCTTTTTCAAGTTGCTGTTTCTCATTGTGTGTATTGCCAAAATAAAAATGAAAAACCAAATCTGAAATTATGATTCTTGATCTGGTCCAGTGAAGCACGCAGTGGTAGAACAGAGTTGTTCTGAAAAGTCCTGATGGCGAAACTTTCCTGGAGTTCTGCAGTTGTGCTGCCCTGCCCCGACATGCAAGAAGGGAAACGCATTACTTGGGTGGCTTTAAGCCTTTGTTGGCTGATGTACACTCGCCGAAGCTATCTCAGGGTTGCCCGATCATCTTCTCCTTGCACAAGAAGTTGCATTTTATATGTGGGGGTCAACAAATATTTTTTTTGCTTTTAAAACAAAATATTGGCTCATTGAAGAGTGGCATCTGACAGGGGGTAGTATGCAAAGCATAATGTGGGCTGGTGGGCTACGCTATTCTCCGAACCTCAGAGTGTCTGCAAACGTGATCCAAACGCTTAAGCTCATGATATACACAACAGTTGTAAATCCTCTCCTTCAGATAACATTCCATGGTACCCACACGCAACTGGCCTCGGTCTAACCAAGGACTGCCATTTCTGACACGACTACTCGCACACCCCCGACACAACACGCCCTTAAGTTTTGACCCGCGAGGCAAGTTACCCCGGCTTTCCCGTTACACTTCTATCAATAGACGATGCGGCACCGACAGATGTACCCCCCAATCCCGTCATTCATCGAGCCGCCCATGTAGGAGGGCAGCTAACGCCAAACGGCGATACTCACGCCCCACGGATGGGATCTTTCAGTATTGTATTCTTCGCCAAAATTTGGAGCATGTATTTGCGGACAATGAAGGGTCTTTCCGTGGCACAGAGTACCAAAATCGGCCACCCAATCTACTAATAAAAAGTAAACGACAACTGCAGCGAGGTAACGTCCCGCAATACCAGGTTGCGCGCACTATAGTGGCGATGGCGTTTGGCCACAAGGAATCCTTCTGCCCTCGCTTTGGACAGTTTTGTTTTTAAGCCTGCGCCGTGTCCATAACACCCCTAAAGTGACGCGTTTCTATCACTACACCCTCCTCACCTCAGAAACCTGAGTGTGAACGACCATATAGGTGATGAGTTAGTTCGCGAAAACCCCGATGGAGAAAAACCTTGTTACGTACAAGTTTATCCTGATACCTGTAGCAAGCTTACAGATCTCACTCTGCCCCTGACCTGACAATGCGAGATAATGGGTTTACTTGAAAGTGGATGAGAAGAATATAGATTATTCATTGGAGATTTGGGTGTGTTCAAAGGTTCTTTCCCTATTCTTCCACTTCACTTTCCTATGTAAATTTTTGCGGCTTTTTTAATCAAGCCCCTATTTACCTTACACTTGAACATTTTGCAGATGCTGCCCATTAAAAGGCTGGCTGAGGGAATGATGTGGAGGTATAAGGGGGAGTTTTGGTTCTGGGGCGTGCATATCAAACGTGCCTTTTGGCGCATACTTGCAAATTAATCCACGCGCTGTGCTGCATCTAGCAGGTGCAGAATACCCCGTAAAGGGAGAATCCACATTACATCCCCCGAAGGAAAATGGGAACCAAAAATGGGGAAAATAAGATCCTAATTCTACCACATTCACAACACATATCAGATACCACCATCTTTCAACCCACTACGCAGCGGGGAAAAAGGACTTACTCTGAACTCATATACTCATGGAACTATAACATAAAGGAGGGACTGATGTTGTTTTGCATTAGCCTTCAGGCCTGTCCTCCTAGAACCGCCCGAACGAATATTCTCACCAGGCACGTTGTAACGCGATCCATACCCGAGCGCACGCCGCAACATTGTTCCCCACCATTCCGCTTTTTCTAAACGACACCTCTCACCCGTCATCTCACAGTATGTACGTATCTTTGAGTTGTTGAAGATGTCCTGCCCAATGCCTCCCCCCCTCTTGTGAGTGTCTGACAATAGATGGATCTTCACCCACATTCGACAACGCTGCCTGACAATAAATGTTGAGCAATGAAACGCTTTGCAAAATTACGAATCCGCAATGTCACCACAATCTTCCAGGCCAGCGAGTACATCTGGGGCGTACGAAAGCGTTCCATCACCCAACCATCCCCACCACAAAATGGCAAATCACACCTCCTGGGCAGTGGACCCACAATTCCACAGATGTGATGCAGACACTCACTGAGTCTCGAAACATTCTTCTTCGTCCCGCTGCCCCTTAACGGTGTTAGGCCTCTCGTTCCTGCTCATTGTCATTATGAAAATGCTCCAAGCAAGCCACATTGCCGCACTGCATCGACCTGCCAGAACGGCGCAGTACAAGACAGTGATGAGCCTGGTCACAAAGTGGAGTCTGCTGGACCGGCGTTGAGAGAAAGATGTCGGCATTCTGTTTGGGGCAACCATCGAGTAAACAAATCCACCGTTTCGTTCCATATTGGAGATAAGAAAGAAGAGAAAAAGAAAGAAGGGTGATCCAGAAGGTGTTGCCGGTGAGTGCTGTTCAAACACCAGAAGTGGTCATTCACCTCCGGAATGGCTTTGACGACATGCAGCATGATGAGTTGACCCGCTCTTAGGCCTCGCATGCCCGAGGGAGCCTGCACCGAAGGAGGAGTTGGGAGCCATTACAAAGTTTCCAAGGGAGGAGGAAGCAGTGATGAGAGAGGAAGAGTGTCAGTCCCAACTCACCGGTGCAATTCCTGAGTGACATAATGCCAGGCCACATGTGGTCCATGTTACTGAGAGGCTATGTTGGAAGCGATCCGGGTCATGGACCGGTTACCTCAAGTCATGAGGGCAGTTGGATGCACGTGATGCTCCCGTACAAGAAGCTTACATCGAAAACCTGTGACAATCTTCCAGCAGCCTCAATCCTGCGAGTTATTTTACCCTGGGTGCGTCCACCCTCAGAGCACAGGGCCCCTCTCCTGCCTATCCTGCAATCCCCTTCGGTGAATGACTCATCAGGATCCTCACCCTGCTTGTAGCGCCCTCACTACATTCCTTTCGGTGCATCGACTCATCATCTACCCCTCACCTATGTGTCTTCAGAAACTCCACTTGGCTTCAATGGATGTTAAATCATCATCTCATTTTTTGAAAAGATTGAGTGTGTTTGGTGGCAAAAATATGCAGAATTTGAAATGGGTACCTGATGTGTCTTTTTTTACTTCCGGTCACATTGTTAATCACTTTTAATAAAGCTCGTTAATCGCATTTCCTTCAATGAAACATTTGGAAACGGCATTTCTGGTGGTTCTTGTTTAAAATTATAGTAACCATTTTTTTGAGGAAAGTGTTTATCATGTGCATTCGCAGTCCGAATGAGATTTAAAACGTCGTTTAAAAGTCTCTCCTGATGGAAACCAGGAACTGCCGGAGCACTATCCCCCCTTTTCCATTGAAACCATGTGTTTGACATCCGCGGCTTTTGCCATCCACTGATTCACCATTCACGCATTTATTCATGAATCTCAAGAACACTGGGAATCTATCCCCCCTTCTTCCCAATGAAACCAATTTGTGATTGTTCAACATTTCGCATTTCCGCATTCGCACTAGGTACTTCTTCCCAGTCCCCTAACCGGATATCCCCAATGAATAGCGGGGTCCGACACTGCTATTTAAATTCTGGGGAATGGGAAACTGGAACGGGTCCCCGAAACGGAATTTCCAAACACGTTAGGCGGGATTTCCTTAGATTTGCTTCAGGCGCTTAATGTGAAATTATAAACTTACGGTGTTTGTTAAGCACAGCAATTCGTTCGTTTCTGAAATAAAAACAGAACGCGGCGCATGTCAAGGCACATAACGCTCGCCTGGACTTGCTCGATGCCCTCAAAAAAAAAACCGAATCAGTTATGTATTGAAAGCCAAAAACATCGGCTGTTGTTCGAGAACACATGCAATACATACGTGCACTATTTTTTTTATAATTTTGAGAAGAACATCCGAATTCCACTGGCCATGAAGGAATGATCTCTATGGCCGGACATGTTGGAACCCCTGGGTGCCTCCCACAAACTGCTGTACCTCAGAACGCCTGTGGACGCCGATGGGCGTGCAAACCCATGGTTGGCATTTGATGATGCTTAACAGTTGCCCGTTGCCTTTTCACAATTGAAGAGAGAATTCATAGGGAAGGCATGGCCGGATGCGAATTATAACACTCTGAATTATGTCTTGGGCCGAACGGAGCAGCAACAATGGCAGACGTATAAATTTATTTTTTCAGGTGTGAGTCAGATTCCAATTGTGTGGTGGAGTCAGGCCAGCGCCCAACCATTGGTGTTCAATGAAACATACATACACATTTTGAGGTTGGCGAATATATAATAGATTTTGTATTCATATTTATTATTCTATTGTTCTCTTGCATTGTCAGTGCTTATCACAATCAAATATTTTGGTTTTGTGGTTGCATGTTGCATTAATTGGCTCCACGATCAAGTAATTTTGTGGTGTTCTGAACTGATAAAATATGTGTTGCATGTGCTGGCTATCATTACATGCGTTTCATCTAAGGTGCTTTTAACTTTCCTGCAGGAAGTATGTTGAATTCTGCGCACAGCATGTCTTGCGAGTTTACAAGAAGCGTAGTGATCCACTCCTTGTGATACGTACGGCCAAGAAAAAACTCTCGTGACACACAAACTCCAGCGGAGCAGGAGGCATTCTGCAGTGACGTGAGATACTCAATTGAGCCTTCCGTTTTCAGCTCGTTTATTCGTTTCCGGACATTACAAACAATTTCATTCAATTTTAAATCCCGCTCATTTCAAAACGTGAAAATTGATCACCACAAACATCAAATTTAAAGCGCATAAGTTCATTCAACCTCATGTTGCCATTCGTAGACGAGACCTCATTCAGGCCAAATAGGTAATTCAACTGGAAATGTGAGCATTCAGTTTCCCACAATCCAGTGAAAGGAGGTCGATGAAAATACATTTCGATCAATGGTGGACATTTGTCACTTTTTTAGATCTCAATTCTCTAGAATGTGTTTTCAAATTTAAATTCCTATTGCTAAAAAAACAGAGTTCCGAGGGATAGTTCTTGCTGGCTCGTTCTTGGTAAAGATACATCTCTCTCTCTCTCAAGCCGATTTGAAAATAAAAAAATAAGAGAGGCAATTTAAGCTTTTCGAAATAAACATGCGACTATTTTGAACTGGCCGGACCCACATTGAACGCCCACGATGTCAAATTGCTAGCTTAATTGCGCACTGGGTCTGCATGAAAAATAAACAGAACAGGAGCCACAATCACCAAAGTGATCAGGACGATACAGGTGAGCGACACGCGAATTTGGATTTCGGACCCTCTGCTGACTCTTAACAGATGAAAGATGACTCAAGATGCCCTGCCAGACAAACCAACTCTCCTGAACATGCTGAACCCCAATTGAGGCATGCTCAGGAGATATAAATTAATGCGTAATGCGACGCTCAGAGCGATTTAGGAGATAGCCGTCAAAAGAGAAAGAAACCTAGTGTTATCTAAGTCTTAAAGACGGAAAATTGCTTGTATAACAATTTCCCCTCGCCGGGTCCCCAATGAAAGTTTGGAGCATTAAAATTTTGTTTGCGTTTAACCACAGCACTTGAGCGATACCGGAATCAAAATGAACGCAAGCAAGAAACTCGAACGCACTGGATTTCTTTTCTTTTTCTGGCTGCTTTAATTTGTCATTAAAAAATAACCTGAGGCACATACATTGAAGCAAAAACATGACGTACCAGTTAGTTGCATAAAGGAAATCAGGACAGCCTGATCAGGACAAATAGGAGCGCTTAATGTCCAGTGGCTTTCACGAATTACTTCTTGAAAAGGCCTGTGTGTTATATTCTGGGGACGCCACAAATTCTGTCAATGCGAATTGACTTTGCGAAGAACAACAGCATATGAGAGGCTGTTGACCAGGGCCTTGGGGATGAAAACAGCTTGGCTTCTTTTCTCGGCCATAATGGGCGAGGACTTGCTGTTTTGTTTTGTTTGTTTTTTTTCTGGAGTTATTTGGAGTTCGTTTCTGACCTATCTCTGCCAGTTTCCTTCCGCCTTAGGCCAGGGTGTGGTGGTTATTCGGTGAATGCAAGGGTCACGTCGAAGAACTTTGCAGAATGACGAGAGAGAGGCAGCCGGAAGGCAGGTTAGAACGAGAGGACGGGCTGTAGTGGAGAGAGATGGGAGAGCTCTTCACTGGAGCTTTGCGAAAGGAAACACACAGCAAAGATGGAAATGTAAAATTGAAGAGGAGAATGGAGAGCTCTTCCACTGGACTTTGCGAAAGTTAGACGTACGCAGCAAAAGATGGAAAATGTAAAACTGACGAGAGAGACTGGAGAGCGGTTCATGGACTTCTTTGCGAAAAGAGAGTAAGCAGCAAAGATGGCAAGAATGTAAAACTGAAGACGAGAACTTGGAAGAGCTCGTCACTGGACTTGCGAAAAGAGGCAGTACCGCAAGCGAGAAGATGGCAATCTGAAAAAAGCTGAAGAGGAGAACTTGGAGAGCTCTTCACTGGACTTTGCGGAAAGAGACGAACCAGCACAACAACAGATTGAGAAAAATATGTACAAACTGAGAAGAGGAACTTGCCCTGAGAGCTCTTCACTGGGATCTTTGCGGAAAGACGACACTCCCACAACAAAGATGGAAAATTGTAAAACTGAGAATGCATGAGAACTGGCCCGAGAGCTCCCCTTCATCTGTACCTTGGCCCGAAAAGAGAACCACCGCAAAAACAAAGGATGGACAAATGTTAAATTTGCAAGGGCAGTCATATCTGGAGAGCCTCGTTCCACTGCGACCTTCTTGCCGAAGAGAGTACGCCAGCCCCCAAAGATGGAAAATGTTAAACCTGAGACAACTGCTGAAAAATGAGAAAGGACTTTTGCAAAATCGTAAATGGGACGTGGTAGCCTTACCCTTGAAAAAAGGAGCAATAAAGAAAAGTAGTTATTAACTGGATGATGGGGAAGTTGGGCAACCCAAGGAACCATATAGAACTATGATCATATCGTCTAGATAGCTATGTTTTGCCCCTGGTCGAGACTGCTGCTATTCGCAGGGCAGTCGTACCAAATTTTTCTCGGGTTGGGGCCTTTGGCCTCCTTCTGGACCTCGTGATGCTGATCGTGGACCGAATCCTGAATCAACAGTTACACCCAATCGATTTCCCTCGCCCATCGACAATTTCCTGCAACGACTCCCTCAATAGGCATTGCTGCCATCGACAGGAAAACTATAATAAATAACTTTTTTCCTGTGATTTGACGGTCTGGTATTAACTACCGAGTCTCGTTGTTTTTTATGGCCATAATTAAAACCTGATTTTAGTTGCAAGCGAGTGCTAAATAGTCATCTCCTTTCTGCGAGTGAGGCCCATATCCCTGCTGTGCATTTATGTGACTAGTAAACAGTGCTAAGTAACAAATCGTCCACACGTGATCCGATATGGAAGCAGTTCAGTTTGTGTGTCTTCTGATAATGAAATCAGACGCAAAGCCTCTGAAACGACTACCCATAAAGCCCATTCGATCATTACCTTGATCGCATGATACCTAGCCTAAATAATTGATCTTTTTAGCAAACGCTCCCGCTCGAGAATTTACCCCCTTTTGATGAACCCCTTATCCAACATATCAATACGCCCATTTACATCACCCTCTTAGCGTACATCCACTCCTTTAGAAAAAACACGTCCTCCTGAGATATTTCTACCCTTTGGTGACCCTTTAAGTACACTTACATTCTTTGGAGACCCTTGAAAATATACGCTTTAAACAACCCCTCCACTCTCAGTTAAATACCCTTTCTAGATAACCCATGAGAAGATTTCCCCTTTTTAAAGCCCCTTCGACTAGACACATATTTTTATCACTTAGAACCACTTACCGCTTACCCCACTGTTACTAAACCTTCCTACGAATTACCCCTTTGAACTAGGCCCATACCACACTGCCCGTAACAAGCCCTCATCAATCTACCCTTCTAGAATCATAAGCCCACACACGAACTTTACACCTTTAAATAAATCATCATCCCTTCAGAACGTTATCCTGATCTATTTATGCAGACAACCCCACTTCTACGAAGCTATATACCCTTTGTGATACCTCCCACCCTTATAAACTTACCCCTATGATGATATTAACTCATCCCACAATCCCTTTTTGAGATCATTTACTTACCATTTTTAGGAATTAACTGTCCCACTCACCGAATAACCTACACCTCTTTTCATTCAATTATTTATCACACCTACTTTTCGTTAGTTGATCTCCCAATTATAGCCTTTTCTTGCGAACCTCCTACATGCGCTTTCGAATTACTCCTTTTGAGAACGGATAAACGCCACAAGACTTACCCTAAAACTACACACTTTAGATATGCCCTCATCGACTCTCTCAGTTAGACGGTACCTTTGGAAACTCCTTTAGATTCACTTTATCTCACTCTCGTGTAACCATTAAGCGAAATACCCTTTAGAAACCCTTTATAAAAATTACCCCTTTAGACCCATCTAAGATTTACGCCTCCATCACCCTTTAGGAGTCACTCTTCGAGAAACACCCATTTATTATCATTACCCGTTTAGCATGTCTTGATAGAATGCACCCTCCAGAAACCGTTTGGAGAAAATAGTGGTGTATCCATACCACGGCCACGCCCGAGCCAACCGTTTGAAAAGTGCTCACCGAATCATTTTCAGAAGGAACATCATTAAGTGGTGCGCCCGCTGCTATGCCAGATGAGACTAATTTATTCTCCCAAATGATACATCTATTTAAATCATATCAAAAGGCCGTTTATGCCGTTTTGGACCAGCTCGAAAACAAGACCATTCCTATGGGTTGCACGAGGCAGGATGATCTCCTCTCTCGTGGGCTCGGCTGAGTAGTTCATACAACTAGTCGTACTCTAAGGTTGGGCCCTCAAGGCACGTCGGGGTCGGGTGTTCCCTCAGTTACCCAAGTGCATTGTCTTGGGTGGGCCCACCCCCATCAGGTTGATTGCATTGTCTAAGCGTTGCATGTGCTAGCAGCCCATTCGCATGTTAGGATTCTATCGCCCCTCTGTTACCATCAAGGGCTTGTGATTGCGATCTGTACTAGCAAGCTCATTGCATTGTCTGTGGGCGACTCCGCCCCCATTCCAGCTGATCTGCATTGTCCTTCGCAGCTCATTTTGCATTGCTCTGGCGACCTCTGCCCCCACCAGGCTTTATTGCATTGTTCTACGCAAGCCACATATCTGGCGACTCCGCCCCCATCAGGTGATTGCGATAGTTCCAAGCAGCTTCTATGTGCATGTCTGGCGACTCCGCCCCCTAGGCTGATTGCATGTCTTGCAGCTTCATTGATTGGTTCTGGCGACTCGCCCCCATGAGGCTTATTGCCTCTGCTAGCAGCTCATTGCATTGTCTAGCAGCCCATTGCATTGTCTGGTCGACTCCGGCCGTTGGCGTCCCCCATCAGGCTGATTGCATTGTCTCGCAGCTCATTGCATTGTCTGGCGACTATGCTCCGGCCCCATCAGAGCTGTCTTGCATTCAATATACGAATCCAGTTGGTTCACGAGTCAGTAAGTGACCACTATATTCGTTATGGGTGTGTGCGTGTCTGTCTGTCTGTCTGTTTGTCTGTCTGGCCCGAGCATAGCTCCGTGGGTTTTGATCCGATCCTGATTAAAAAAGATGCGTGGTGAGTTTATAATTTCATGATCTAGTTGTGTTTTTTCGGAATGGTGGCGGGAGCAGCCACAGCCCAAAAAGCATTGTTTTAGGGGGAGCCGCTTTCATGATCAAATACATTCTCCGAGGGGTTTGTCGAACTGGCACGGGGTCTTGGTGAACTATTGTTACCAATGCACTGCATGCACTGCATTACGCATAGCTCGATTTATTTTGTCAATTCTAATCACCCAGACCGCATAAAGGTACCAAAGGTACGAAGCCTTAGAAAATCTAAAAATTACAATAAATTGGGGCATCGAGGCTCCTGGGCTTTTCAGATTGTGGACTGAAGTCTGGGATGCACAGTTGCTCTCTCGGACAGTACACACTATTCATCAGTTTACGTTTTCTCCAGATTCGCGCAGTTTTCCCGTGGTCCCCTCGAAGCGTCAGAACAAAGATTAAAAAAAGTCCATCCGGGAACCACGCGCCACACGCAAGCCACACTTTATCTATTTGATCATCGTGTACATTGCTCTGGTAATCCATCGCCGTCTCCAGACTTGTCAAGATTTATGAATGAGCAAATTCATGAGGATTGTCCTTGTAAATTCAACATCTTGGCTTCCTGTAGCGATTGTATTTGGCATTGAGCATTAGTTTATAGTTTGACAAATCTTTATCCACAGTTACAAAACCACATTGTGTACACCTTTTCTACACTTTCCCTTTTCCTACTACACTACACCTTTTCCCAAAATAACAGGCTCAGAAATTCCATTGTTTCTGTCTCAGAGTGGACATCCTCAGGGTCTGCACGGAC
>JAXMNL010000534.1:32625-44778 GCA_035128595.1 Eptatretus atami
TCTTTGCTCTTACTCTCTTGGAGTAAACTGGGAGAGGAAGGGTGGGGGAGGGGTTCTCGATGTTATTTATTAATTATTTCTTTTTTTTTTTCGAAGTTGTGTTTTTTCAAGTTGCTGTTCTGCTATTTGTGTATATGCCAAATAAAAATGAAAAACCAAATTGAAATTTTGATTCTTGATCTGTGTTCAGTGAGATGCAGCCAGGTGGTCGACAGAGTGTTGTTGCAAAATAAATAATCTCCTCACAGATTTAACTAAGAAAAGAAAAATAAATTAATCTCCTCACACGAATCAAACAAGAACAACAATAATCCCTCACAGATTCAACAAGTAAAAATAAAAATACATCTACTCACCTTTAACAAACGAACAAGTACCCTAAAAAACCACGATGCGTTGTGGGCGTGTTACGCACGAGGATTCCAACAAACAGACTCGACCAATTCATTTCTTTATGTACCTCTTGCTGCATCGCCCAACTCGCGGCAGTATACCGTCGGACCAATCATGTTCGGCGATACCTCGTTCGCATCGCCCCACTACTCGGCGGCACGGATTACCCGGACCAATCACGTTCTGCATGTACCTCGTGCGCATCGCCCAATACTCGGCCACTGATACCGCTCTGACAATCACGTCCGGCCGATTTAACCTACGTCTGCATTCACCTCTGTTCAGAACAATCTTTGATGTCAACATAGTGGAGGTCGTGGCGAAACTTCTAGGATGGACATGACCATAGAATGAAAACGCTTGAGGCACGGACAGGGAGGAAGATTCTCCTCGGATCCACACACAATACACAATGTCTGTTTCATAAACCCAATCACTTCACACGTCTATTAATAATAATTTTCTCCTATTAATATGAACGATTTTTGTCTTTATTTATTCAAGTTAAAAGCTTTCAACTTTACGATGATTCATCGCGAGTCTCATCAATGTACAAATCGAATTTCCTGAATGTGACTCACTTGAAACGGCTTCCTGATCCGCGGGGCTGCCGGCATCGCGAAGCACGCAGCCGGTGAGTGACGTTCACAGCTCTTTTCCAACCTGCATATTCCACAAGCTGACCTGAACGGTGTTATGATACAAGAAATCGGAAACCTTTAAGTAGATGCCCACACTCATTGACTCAAGACAACATGGAATCTCAAAATGACCACCAAGCTTTCACTAACAAACTGCATCAAAATGACCGACCATCATGCGGAGAATCCGCATCCCGATCACACCATTCAGACTTGGACATCATCGCTGAACAAAACAATAACCATCATCCCGTTCCATTCTTCAAACTATATTTCGACAGTCTGAACTCCAAAATTGATTTAAGCTTACGAATCGGTTTAAACACCAATCTAGAGTATTATATAGTGGGCGAATATTGTAAACGATCGACATATACCATGAAGGATTCCACGAAACACCGAAACTGCATCCTTTGTAAAGAAGATCAGAGGGTGGAGATTCTACGATGTCAATCAGCCTGATGGGCGGCGGGCCGCCTAACAATCCAATGGGCTGCGAACCAATCCGCAATCAGCCTATGGGCGGGCCCCACACAATCCAAGCCTGCAGACAAGGCAATCAGCTGATGGGCGGGCCGCCAGACAAGCAATGAGCTGCAGATCAATGCATCAAGCCTGAATGGGGCGATCGCCAGACAACAATGCTGCTTTAACATGCAATCAGCCTATGGTAGGCAGAGTACCAATCAATCAATGATCTGCTATACAAATTCAATCGCTGAGGGGCCGCCAGACAATGCAATAGCTGGCTAACAATGCCACATCAGCCGATGGGCGGAAGTCAGCCAGACAATGCAATACCTGTGAGAAGTAGCTGGACAATGCATCAACCATAGGGCAAGTCGCCAGACAACTGCAATAGCTGCTAACAATGCAATCAGCCTGATGGCAAATCCTATATCACCCTCCTCGCGCTATCAGACTACGCTCTTCAACGATTCTCATCTAATTCGCAGTCCTGCGAGATAGCTTGCTACATACCAGACGTCATATCCATATCCTGACTACGCAGATCGTCCCACACAACTCGCACTTATGAGGCCGTTCTATACTCAATCTCATATTCTCAGACCTAGGAGGCGCATCCTCTCGTACGGCAGATCTAATACACTAGCAAGGTGCACCTCTACGATCAAACCATCCCTAATCCTCGCTAGATCTAGCTTTCCAGTATGGTACTGCTCATCGGTCCAGCTTCGAACCAGACAGCGCATCTCTAGTCACATAGTCCGTGACAATGCCCTAATCACGTCTTAGTTATAGGAGATCCATGGGATGTCTGCCATCTTGACATATGTAAGTTACTGCACGTAGTAGAATAGGCGTTATGACCAAGTTCCAATCAATCCTCTGCATATGTCGAGACTTGCCCGACCAGCCATGAGCTGAGCTTAACAACTGTCAAATTCACCTTCCCCCGAATGTGTATGCGTCTTATACCAACCCAAGGGCCTCCCGATACCATGCAACCAGCCTTCTGTTATTGATGGGACGGAGTATTCCCACTAACAATGAGCCTCATATATCGAGCTGCCTAAATCAATTGCATCATGCATCCTTAGGGGCCGTCATGCATCGCCTATGATCAATATTGCAGATGTGAGTGTAGTATAAGCTAGACAAGCAACAGCCTGATAGGGGCGGATCCCAGACAATGCAATGACCGCGAGACATGCATCACCGCCTCTGGTATGGTCCGAGCGACCATAGTGCTCCCAAGCAATTGCTCAAATCTGTCTCTGCGCGCACTGACAAGTGCTATATTCAGTTCGTGTCCTCGATTTGGGTGCGGTATGCGCCATATCAGATGGCAACTTCCGAGTACTGCGACGCTTGCCGATCATATATGCCCATAACTCATGTGCCTGATCGTCTGTATCCGCCCAATCAACGCAATACTGATCTTATCTGCCTCAACAAGATTTGCAAGATCTCTCATAGGACTCTAATGCACAATTTCACTCTGATCATGGGCAGCGTACGTTCACATCGCCACAACCATCATAATGCACTATACTATCTGACAATCATACATGACTATCCGTCCTAATCATGCCCTGGACTGACGCGAGACTCGCCATCTCGCTAATTTGTTCTGCTGATCTCTTTGACACATTTCTGCTAATTCACTGCCTGTCTCGGCCTCTCCACTTCGCCAGACAATGTCAATGGATCTGCGTACAGAGCAATCCTCAGTCTATCCTACGCTCATGATCTTAGCATCTCTCGCAACAAGTTTATCAATTCCCAACTCATATCCTATCGACCAACCACATTCCCTCAGCAAGCAATCATGCTGAATGGGGCGGAGTCGCCAACAATGCAATAGCGCTTACAATGCAATCAGCCTGAGGGAGCAGGCCGGCATTAGACATATCAATGGGCTGCAGACCAAATGTCAACGCTAGACAAGCAATCAACCTGCGTCCGTTCTTGATTGGTAGATCCTGCGCGTGCGTGCGGCATTCAGCTACCCGACACCGGACTTGTATCGCAACTCTCTCTAAGGCACTTGCTACCGAACACCCTCCTCGGTGCTCATTGTAGGAGGCACCCTAACCTCGCAATAAGTATCTATCTCCATCGCACCTCTCACATCAAATCAGCTTCAATCGTCTTACACGCGTGATCCGTACTCCATCGCATCTCTTGGAGCGCCGCTCTAGAGAGCCAATATGATAGACTATCTATAGCTCGCGCCACTACACTCCGCCGCGCTCGTCTATCGATAAGAAAGCGCAAGTGCTCGTCAACGAGCAGTGGTCAAACCTTTGTGCGACACTAGATCTCCTTTTATACTTTTAATAAATTGATCAACTTCATCGTCATGCGCGAAGGTTCTATTCCTCGCATAGCATACTCGGCTCACATTAATGCCATTTCTCTGCAGACTTCCGCGAGAGCCGAGCATTAAACCCTTGCGAGCCGAGCCTTCTCTGGCGCGCCTGGCATTGAGACCACCTGCGATTGCGAGACCTCTATCTATTATCCTGAACGGAAGCTCAATGAGCTACCTTTTACTCAATTAGCCTTTGTCTAGATGATCGCTACCCTGAGCGACCAGCCTATCCTATGAATCTGGCTCGCGCTTGTGATATCATAGATATCTATTCACTCTATCTAGTCGAGCGCTAATGTTCACTAGTAACGCGTCTGTCGACTAAAGCTTTGGTTCTCGCTGACTATGGAATCGCTCGGCGGGATTAAGGTCGTCCGCACACTCCAGCGAAATAACGTAAGTGCGTGTAGCTCCATCCCTCGCCTCCCTCACTCCGCTAACTTATCGATCGATATCCGCTCTGAATGCTAGCTAAGTCGCTTACATAGCTTGATCCGACTACGCAGAGCGAGTATATTCATCTATGATCGCTACAAGTCTAAACATAAGGGCCATCCTCGCATTAAGGTTCCAGACTGCGTCCTACCTGCGGTCGCCGATTCGCGCTGTAGACACGTCCCTTGCGCCAACTTAAAGTCTAACGGTACTTATGTCTGGCCTTTGCTCATAGCGCCTACCCAATGGCCTGCTTCTCATGACAGCGGTAATTCAAATAGACGGTGCCCTTGATCGAGCTGGCTTCCAAGTGATATAGCCTCGCACTGAGATTCTACAGATGTTTATCGCTATAATAGCCCAGAACTGTTAATAAGTTAAGGTCGCAACAGGCGGAAGTCTCATGTCTAAAGATGAATTCTTTCCGAAGAGTCTTCTATCAAACGGAGTAAGGTCGTTGTCTACAGCACTTCGCAGTAACTTGACAAGTTTTCATAAGTATAGGCTAGACTTCTCATAGTCATTCATGGATCTATTCTAAGTCTTTTTAAAGTTGTACGTGTATGCTGGGTTCTACGAGGAACCTACAGACCTCATCGAACTCGCCTCAGCACCACTCCGCATCAGACGCGCTTTCCTACCTGAAAATCACCGACCCATTCGACAGCCGGCGACGTTATCTATGAAGCCGTAGAGCTCAGTATCCACATTCAGAACGGCTCTCCGAAAGCATTGCTCACTATACTCATAGCGCTATACTATAATCCCCGAGTTCCCATCGACTAGTGAGACCATATCTACAGACTCAGTCGGTCGCTAGATCGCCGCTAGTCCATCGCAACGCACGTCATCCGCGCCTCGCGAATTACATCACCGCGCACGTGCTCAACTCTACGTACTCGCACGTCTCAGTGACCTGCTCAGCTGTCGCGTCTGGAGACTAAGCGCTTTAATTGAGATCATAGCATGGCTAAAATAGCTCGTGTCGATAGCACATCGGCCATTACCAGATCTCAGTATCCTTGCATAGCAGCTGCTCCTCCGATCTTCCGCTATATTACTCATGATGCAATGGGTACAAGGATAATGAGACAGACAATCCGAAGAAATCCATCACATTCAGCGTACTTGTCCTATCTATAAATCCTTCTTAATCGCTTTATCCGCGCTCGGTAATCTCAAATTTGCTTCAAGCTTCTATCATATAAAATCCAAACTGAACTCTTCCTCGACACGTGTCGCGATTTACACCTGATAGGAAGCAGTTAAGCGATACCCAGCTACTCACTAACAGATCCACAGCTATCCAGATGTCGAATCAGTACCTAAGCATCATCTGCTCGATCATATGAATCAATACGCACTATCATCAATATGCATCCTAGATCTCATATATCTAATCTATCTAGTCAATCATCAGCGCTATCCATACTCGCTCTACGACATCCCTCTAAAGCTCATCGTACAGCGCCCCTACTCAGCGCTATCGACTCCACATCTCTCCTATATACAGACTATCAACGAGCGCCAGTCTCTGCTACGCGCGCTCCTCATGATAGCATCCTTCTGACTAGCGCATACCTACCAGCTATCGAACTCCACCACTCCGCTCGAAAGCTTAGCCATCGACTCGAGATGACAGCGGTGAACCGCCGAGCGATAATGCACTAACAGCGTAGCACAGATCGATAATCTGACTCCAATAGTCGCACACCAGAGCGAAGTCCGCAGCTCAAGCTAACCAATAAATCTTAATCATTAATACATAGCATCTCGTATACAAGTAATATTACAACCACTTGCTTCTAGTCTGTCTCTCGCGGCTGCTTCTCCGTTTCGTCGGTTTGTTATTATGTCTTCTGCAGACTTGCGATATTCTTCATTTCTTTCCTACATTTATGACTACTGCACCAAGTACAAATGCGACCGCCCCCAAAAAGAAGCAATCAGCTCAGCACAGCTTCCACACGATAGCAACTAGCTCATACCATCATCAATCCTGTTCCAACCTCCATCATCGGCAGTATACTCACTTTCTAAATGCTCCTTCCAAGTAAGGCTAACCGCTCCCATTTCATTTCAAAATTCTTTCATTTTTCAGCAGTGTCTCAGTTTACATTTTCCATCTTTGCTGCGTACTCTTTTCGCAAAGTCATGAAGAGCTCTCCAGTTTCTGCTTCAATACATTTTCCATCTGTTGCGTGTTCTCTTTCGCAAAGTCACAGTGAGAGCTCTCCAGTCTCTCTTCAGTTTTAATTTTCCATCTTGTTGTCTCTTCCCAATCAGTGAAAGCTCTCAGTTCTCTCTTCAGTTTTACATTTTCCATCTTTGTTGTTGTTCTCTTTCCAAAGTCCAGTGAAGAGCTCTCCAGTTCTCTCTTCATTTTATTCCATCTTGCTGCGGTACTCTCTTTTCCAAATCCAGTGAAGAGCTTCCCATCTCTTCAGTTTTACATTTTCCATCTTTGCTGTGACTCTCTTTTCGCAAAGTCCAGTGAAAGCTCTCCATCTCCTCAGTTTTACATTTTCCATCTTTGCTTGCGACTCCTTCGCAAAGTCCAGTAAGAGCTTCCATTCTCTTCAATTACATCCTCTGCTGGTTCTCTCTTTCGCCAAAGCACCTGAAAGCTCTCCAGTTCTCTCCACTCGCCCGTACTCGTTCTATGCCTTCGACCTGTCTCTCGTCATTCGCAAAGTTCTCACGTGACCCTTGCCATTCACGAATAACCCCACCCTGGCCTTAAGAGAAATGGCAAATACAGAAAGACTCCAAAAACTCCAAAAAAACAAACAACAAAAAAAACAGCAGTCTCGCCCTATGCCGAGAAGACCAAGCTGTTTTCATCCCAAAGGCCTGGTCAAGTCCTTCTCAATGATGTGTTCTGCAAAGTCACAAATTCGCATTGACAAAATTTGGTGCGCCAGAATATAAACACAGCCTTTTTCAAATAATTCGTGAACACTTGGACATTAGCCCTCCCTATATTTTCCTGATCAGCTGTCCTGAATTTCCTTATAGCACATAAAGCTTACGCATGTTTTGCTTCATGTATTGCATCAGGTTTTTTTTAAGACAAATAAGCAAACCGAAAAGAAAAAACGCAGTGCGTTCGAGTTTCTTTTCTTCATTTTTATTCCGGTATCGGTCTTCAATTTGTGGTTAAACGCAAACAAATTTTTATCTCCACAACTTCATTGGACCGAAGGACATGATTACAAGCAATTCTCTTCTTAATTTCAGTTTACCTTTACCGCACTATCTACCGTCACACCTTTCCAATTAATCTTATTATCCGTAACAGCATGCTTCAAGGTTTCAGCAACGTCGGGAATACATTGTTTGCAGGCATCTTGCAGTCTCTTCATCTTTGTAAGATTAGCAGAGTCAATATCCAGAATTCGCTGTCGCTCATTGTATCTCTGATCAACTTTTGATTTGTCTCCTGTTTCTTTTTTTTCATGACGACCATGCAAATAATAGCACATATTGACATTGCAGTGATCGCTGATGTCTGAGTTTCAGCCAGTTCTAATAGTCGCATTGTTATTTCGAAAGTTTAATTGCCTCTCCTTTATTTCTTATTCAAAATCGGCTTGAGAGAGAAGGTGATCTTTACCAAGAACAGCCAGCAAAACTATCCTCGAACTCTTTTAAGCAAATAAGAATTTTAATTTTGAAAACACATTCAGAGAATTGAATCTAAAAAGTGACAAATGCACACCCATTGATGAAATTAATTCTTCATCGACCTCCTTCAACTGGTTTGGCGAAACGAATGACTTATTGACGATTTCAGTTGGAATGTACCTATTTGGCAATGAATGAGTGTCTAACGAATGCTCAACTAATTAGTTAAATGAACCTTTTTGCGATTGAATTTGATAAGGTGTATTCATTTCACGTTTAATGAAAGAGCCGGATTTTAAATTGAATGAATATTGTTGTAATTGTCCAGGAAAACCGATATTAAAACGAGGCTGAAAACGGAAGGCTCAATGAGTATCTCACCGTCACTGCAGAACGCTCTCCTGCTCCGCTGGACGGTGTGTCACGGAGAGTTTTTCTTGGCCGTACGTATCACAAGGAGCTGGAACTCCACTACTCTCTTGAACTCGTCAAGACATGCTCTCGCAGAATTGAACATACCTTCCTGCAGGAAAAGTTAAAGCACCTTTATGATGAACGACACATGTAAATGATAGCCAGCCACATGCAACCACATATTTATCAGTTCAGAACCCACAATAAATTACTTGATCGTGAAGCCACTTAATGCAACAATGCAACCACAAACACAAATAGATTTGTGAGATAAGCACTGACAATGCAAGAGGAACAATAGACAATAATAGAATATAACAATCTATATATAATCGCCAACTCAAAATGTGTATGTATGTTTCTATTAGAACCAATGTGTACACTGCCTACCCACAACATGATCTGACTCACCCCTTGAAAAAATAAATGTATACGTGCCATTTTGCTGCTCCGTTCGCCAAACATTCAGAGTGTTATATTCGCAATCGCCATGCCTTCCCTATAAGTTTTCTCTTCATTGTGAAAAGACAACCGAACTGTTAAAGCATCATCAATCCAATGGTTGCAGCCCATCGCGTCACAGCGTTCTAGGTACACAGTTGTGGGGCCATTCAAGCATCGGCCAATAGAACATTCCTTCATGCCAGGGGAATTGGAATCTTCTCAATATTAAAATATCACGAGATTGATGTGTGTTCGAAACAACGCCATGTTTTGGTTCATTACTAACCTGAATTGTTTTTGAGGCATCGAGCAATCAAGCGAGCTTATGTGCCTATACACGCCGGCGTTTTTTTTATTTCAGAAACAACATGCTGTGCTTACACACCGTTATGTTTAAATTTCACATAACGCCTAGAAGCAAATCAAAGAAATCCCGCCTAACGTGTTGAGATCCCGTTTCGACCGTTCCAGTTTCCCATTCCCGAATTCAAATACTGTCGACCCGCTATTCATGGGGTACCGTTAGGGACCTGGAAAAATACGCGAATGGCGAACTGCGAATGTTGACTCACAAATTGTTTCATTGGGAAAGGGATAGATTCCAGTGGTTCCTGATCATGAAAAAATGCTGTGAATGGTGAATCAGGAATGGCAAAGCCGCGGATGTCACACATGTTTCAATGGAAAAGGGGATAGGCTTGCCCGGCTATTCCTGGTTCATCAGGAGACTTTTAAAAGTTTAAATCTCTTCGACTGCGAATGCACGATGACTACACTTTCCTTAAAAAGGTTACAAATTTAAAAAAAACACCAATCCGTTTCCAATGTTATGAAGGAATGCGATTAACACTTTATTAAATGATTAACCAACTGCACCGGAAAAGTTAAAAAAGACAAAACTCAGTACCATTTCAAATTTATATTGCACACACACTCAACTTTTCAAATGACATGATATAAAATCATTGAACCAAGTGGAGTCTTCTGAAACATAGTGAGCGTGTATGATGATCATGCACCCGAAAGGATGTAGGTTGAGCGCTCAGACAGTATGATCCTGTGAGTCATTCACCGAAGGATGCAGATACAGGAGAGGCCTTGCTCCTGAGGTGGACGCACCAGGGTAAAAACTCCAGATTAGAGCTGCTGGAGATGTCACAGGTTTCGATGTATTCTTGTACGGAGCATCACGTCATCCAACTCCCTCATGAACTTGAGGTAACGCTCCATGACCGGATCGGCTTCCAACAGCCTCTCGATAACTGACACATGTGCTGCAGTATTTCACCCAGACTTGACGTGAGTTTGACCTTCGAACCTCCTTCCTCCTCATCAACTGTTCCTCCTCCTTGGAACTTATTGGCTTCCAACTCCTCCTTGGTGGTCTCGGCCTTCGAGGCAAATAAGGGTCCACTACCTATGCTGCATGTCGTCAAACATTCGGAGAGTGATGACCATTTGTTTTTGGACAGCACTCACCCAACACCTCTTGATACACTTCTGTCTTCTTCTTCTTTTCTTCTTATTCCATATTAACACGTGATTGTTTACTCATCGTGTTTGCCCACGAAGCCAGCATCGTCCTCTCCAAGCCGGTCAGCAGATCCACTGTTGTACCATCTCATCACCTTTTTCGCCCTGCGTAGCATCGAGCAGCTGCCTGTCCAGAGCAGTTCTTGGGAGCATGTTGAAATGAGCAGCAACGAGGCCTAACTCGTTTAGGCACGGACGAGAAGAATGTTTGCGGCAGGACTGCTGCATACATTGTGTGGAATGTGGAGCACTGCAGAGCTTGATTGACCATGTTGGGGATGTGTTGGATGGAACGTTTTACGCATGTACTAGCTGGGCTGGGCTAAGTTATGCGTGTTATTTTGCAAGGTTCATGCTCACATTTTTCGCAGGTCAATGTGGAACGATTCTGTAAGTCGAAGCTCCATGAGGGGATGTGTTGGTGACAATCTTCAACAGCTCATATCATGTCTTAGTGCTCTTTAAACGGATGTTGGAACAAGTTGCGCCAGTTCGTACAACTGTCTGGAGAATCTGTGCGGTTTCTGGAACCACCCTGAGCTTTGAAAACAACATACAGGCCCTCGTTGTTTTATCCTAGTATAGTTCAGAGTAGTCCTTTCCTTGGCGTAGTGGGCTTGAAAGTGATTGAATGTGTGTGTGAGTGTTGAGAACTTTTCTTCCATTTTAGTCCCATTTCTCGGGAATTTGAATCTCCCGGTTTCTGGTACTCTATGCACACAGCCGGCTATTTGGCATTAGCCGCCAAGTCGTTAATGCACGCCAAGACCAAACTGCCCTCACTCACCTCCAATACTTCCTCAGACGACATGATACCACAATCAGGAGGGTAATGGGTTTTAACACCCAAATATTCATTGGAAGTGAATGAGAAAATAGGAAACCTTCCACCCAAATCCTCAGCAAAATATCCTATTTTCCCACTTCAAAGTCAAACCCTATCTTGTCAGTCAGGGCAGATGATCGTGCATTCACAGATCAGGCAAAACTGTATAACGTTTCACCTGTTGTCGAACTAACTCTCACCCCACTGGTATCTGTGAGAGGTGTAATGATAGAGCGTCCATTGGTGTAGAACCAGCGCGATTAAAACAAACCGTTCAAAAAGCGAGGATCCTTGGTGAACCGCATTTATTGGCCCAACTTGTCTCGGACGTTCCTCCTGCAGTGGGTTTATTTTTATTAGTAGATTTGGTAGGCAGGATTGTATCGGCACGAAAACCTCATTCGCAACATTCCAATGCGAATATAACTGAAACCACTCGTGCGTTAGTATACCTGCTGCTGCACCTCAAGACGCTCGTAGATGACGGGTGGGTAAAGCCTTCGCCCTCACTTTGATAAGAGAACAACCCGGGTAACCTTCCCGGTCAGATACGTCTGTGTTCGGTCGTGCTGAAGGTCTTACCAGATGGCATTCCCTCCTGGGTACCCTGAGGCGTTCCCTCGGTGGTACCTGAAGTCCTATCCCAAAAGCAGATTACACCGTCTTTTATCATCTGACTAAAGCGTTTGGAATCGGATATGCGCCTCTCATCAACCATCCGTTCGCCACCACCCCACCATCTATGCTTTGCCATCTACCCTCTGTCACTCACCTTCCAAGAGCCAAATTTTGTTTTAAAAGCAAAAAAAATACTTGTTGAACACCCACATATAAATGCAACTTTTGTGCAAGGAGAAGATGACTCTGGGCACACCTGAGATAGCTTCCCATGTACATCACCGCCAAAAAAGGCTTAGCCACACCAGTACTGCGTTTCCCTCTTCGTGTCGGGCAGGCAGCCACAACTGCAGAACTCCAGGAAAGTGTCGCGATCAGACTCA
>JAXMNL010000535.1:9064-23241 GCA_035128595.1 Eptatretus atami
AAAAGCCTGCGCAATGGTTGCCAACCTCGTGCTGTTTGTCCGGGCTCGATCCTTTAACATGCTGAGCATCGAGAAAGGAAGCAGCAAGTCACCGAGTGTGGTTTAAACAATGGCTTGTTGTTATTGTCCTGGATAACGTGAAACGGGAATAATAATATAATATTATTATTGATGACGTAGTAAAGTGATTAGGTGATTAAACAGACATCTTTGTGTTGCACGTGAATCCGAGGAGAGCTTCCTTCCGCGCCTCGACGTTTCAACCAATCACAACGCGTCGCCTTTCCTCGTCACCATCCGTCAGAGGTTATCGCCACGCTCCCCTTTCTTGACCAATCACAGCTCGTTCTGATCGCCAGCTTGCAGAGTAACTCCGCCCACACGACACACGTGCGTCCCTTGACCAATCAGGGCAGCGGGCGATACCAAAGCGTCCGGACGAGGAGAGTCACAGTTTCATCTTCCACACGACCTGGTGTTGTCCCGTCTCGTGTTGTTTGTGGATTTGTTTTCCTTCTTGTTGTGTGTTGGGTTTGGGGGTTTTTAATGGTTTTTCACCGTTGTTCTTCACCGGTTCTCGGCTCCGTCGTTCTCTCCTTCCGGAACAAGGACGTGTTGCCAAACAATGGGGCTCGGATTTTTACCCTCATCCAAGGAGAGGGTATTGTTTTCCCTCACACTCCACCTGATGCTGCTGTTCGTGTGTGGTCGTGGTGAGTTCCTTCATTCCACGTGTCGTGGTGAGTTCCTTCATTCCACGTGCTCGTGGCACGTCGTCGTCAGGGCCTCGTTTACCCGAGGGAAACGCGGGACACCGCTGTCCTGGGGCCTCCACCCCCAGTGCCTTCCATTTCAGTTTTCCCTTCAGTGTAAAACAAGGATTATTAAATATTTATTTAAACATATCGAGAGGTTGTGGCCGATAGCGGTCACGGGCCTTGAGAAGGCCGCAGTAAGTTATAGGCCTCAGGCCTAGAAAAGCTTTCCCTGAAGCAGTGGTTGTTGTGGATATTGTTATTGTTGTTGTTGTTGTGAAGGTCATGTTGAGATGATGTTCCGTTTTCCGGAGCGAAATGATTCGATTTTGGTGAAGATTTGACGAGTCTAGTGGGAAGTCGTTTCGCTAATCGAGTCGGTTGTTCACCTGTTCGAGGGATCCTTACTTTCTGTGTCGGCGGAGTCCGATACCAGGAACATATTGATCGTCGCTTCACGTCTCGTTCCTTACTGTTCCACGACTCAAATTCAATCAAATGTACCTTGATAGTGGTAACAGTGTTACAAAATCCTTGTGACGGGTTAATTGCACACTTTGCCAATCTTCATTCATGTGGAATCCATTCAGGTCAGCTGAGGTGTGGGAGCATGTGCCAGAACAGCGCGTCGCTGCGTCCACTTTCCTCCGGTACTTCAGGGGCCTCCATCTGGCCATCCCCTAGGCAGATGCCTGGCCCATCCCAATCTCCTTGAGATGCCGATCAACCTGCTGCAACTACGAGGCGCGTGTCGGCCCATTGGCCTCCTCCACTCACGAGACTCCCTCGCTGAGAGAATCTGGTGAGCAGGATCAGCGTCAGGAAAACGAGACACATGTCCATACAGCCGCAGCTGACGCTCACGGACATGCAGGTAACAAATTCTCATCTGAGTCTCTCTCAGCAAACGCTCGTTGGACACAAAGTCGACCGCGATAGCCAAGGATTCTCCGAAGAGACCTGGTACCAAAGGAATTAAGTCTCCGTCTCAGATCCTTGGTCAGAGTCCAAGTGTCACATCCCTAGAGCAAGACTGGAAGCACCAAGGACCTGAAGACTCGACTTTCGTCCTCCTGCACAGGTACGGCAGTGCTACACCCCATGATCCAGTGAATCCATGACTCCCCAGGCCCGACCAGACATCTATTGACCTTGACTCACAGCCGGCAGAGACATGAATATCACTGCCGAGGTAAGTGAATCTCTCCACGACCTCAACATCCTCACCACAAACAGACAGCAGCATCCAAGATGTCATTGAAAGCCTGGATCTTAGTTTTGACCAGAAACCCGTAATCCCAGCGGCTCGACTCCTCATTCAGCACCTCGAGGGCCCCAAAAGGATTCTAAAGTCTCCGCAAAGATGACGCAATCATCTGAGAAATCAAGGTCAAGAGATCTTGACATTCCCAAATGATGCACCGCAGCTTGATCTCTCCGACATCTCCCTAGAATCCAGTCCATACAACTGCTGAAAAGTGTGGGGGCAGTACACACCACAACTAAACAACTGGAAATAAGTAGAGATGGACACCCACATCTCACAGCACTCTCAGTACCAGAGTAGAGTTCAGTCATCAGATTGATCATTTTGGTGGCATCCACGAAGACCAAGAATCCTCCAGAGGGCATCCCGATTCACTGAATCAAACGCTTACAGAGATCAACATAGGCTCCAAGCAGCCCCTGCCGAAACTTTCGTCTGCGTTGGTGAGGACCCGAAAGCAAGGATACGGTCAATCGTTGACCTCTTTGGTGTAAAGCTCACTGCTCTGGACGCCGTTTTCATTTTTCCCTCCTCCTGCGTACCCTATTAAAATCCCGTAGGGCACGGCGAACCGGCAGTGATGTGAAACTGTGAATCGTGTAAAGTGTCTTTGAATGGCTGATGTAGCAGATTATTTGTGCTTCGAAATGCTGTGGAGTAATTATCAGATGATTTGTTAAAGCAGGTGCTTTGGAAACATCTCATTCCATGCTGATCATGATCAGTTGTACAAAAGATCATTTCTGTGCTCATTGTAGGGTGATGCCCTCTCTCAACCGCATCCTCCCCGCCCCACCACCTTTCAGAATATGATTTATTGACGGTGAAAGGTGGTTCTGCGATCCTTGGAGGAACGATTCAGCTCGATTGTTGGAGAAAAGCACCGCAGGATACAAGGAGTATACTGCAGTGGGAGGGCAACCACATGAAGTTCTCTTTTTCGAAAACATGATGGGTGAGTGAGTGGAAGGAATCTGCTAAATGAATGTTTTTGCACAACAGGAATGGCGGGAAGTATTACAAACCTTTTATGAACAACTGGATATCTACCGGGCAGCACTCCACCGGGCAGTGTTTTTAGGTCAGCTCGCTGACTTAATATTGTTACGAATTTGGAAACCTTGTGCACACAGACAGACAACAGTCCCTAAGCTTAGTTATTTCGGTAAGTATGTGTTTATAGTTAGAATCCTCCTTCTGTCTAATGGGAATTTCGTGTGTGCGCTACGAGTTATTTTATAGTTAGAATTTATATATCAACCTCAACAACACAACAACAGCGGACGTCGCCTCGCTCCACGTCGCAATTACACACGTGGCCTTAGGTGAGGAGGTAGGCGGAGTTACAATCGCCTCAGCTCCGATCCGCCCCAGAAAGGTGGGAGTTGCCCCGCCTACCGTGCGCCTGTCCAATGAGGGACGGCCAGCGGATCGCGCGACGCAACCGTCCAATCAGGAGGCGAGTGCCGAGGAAAGAAATCCCTCCCACCTGAAGAGGGTTCTGAGTGGGGAAAGTCAGCTCTGGATGGTTTTGGGGGCATTCGTTGGAGGATTCGTTGCAGCTTGCGTGGGGCGTTCGTTGGAGTTTTGCTGGGTCTTGTCCGTACCCTGATTCTCGCCCTGGGACTCTAACTACTCGACTACTCGACTCGAGCCCCACGCGTGTGACCGTGGCCGAGCTGCACGCTTGCAGGTGCCGCACTGCGGAGTACCCCCTCCAAGTGGACCCGACCTCACGCCGTCAAAATATTGGCGACCACGGTCCTCCAAGTGACCCGTGACCTTTCGGAGTTGTCCAAGAGTCACGACCTAAATTCCAGGTGTTCGGTGGGAGACGACTCCACTGCTCCACCTAGTGGTCGTTTATCGCCGTCGAACGCCACAACAATATATACCGTTCGATGTCCTCAGATCCGTCCGTCCGTCAACAATTTTTATTTTTCTATCTCCTCCGAGACGTCTCGGACGATTGAGTTCTAACTTGACACGATGATAATACTAGTTGCTCTCTATAGATCCTCTGAGCCCTTTTTCGCATTTTCCCTCGGGGTCAAGGTACAGGGTCATCAAGTGCAAAATGACCGATGGTCGAATGGCCTATCAGGAAGCATCAGACGGTATAATGCATAATGGGTTACATAGGGATTATTAGAAGATTTAATTCGACCGACAGTTTTCTCGTTAACTCTGTGTCTGGCCCTGTTTATTGGGCAACACGAGGTCCGTTGACTTCAACACGGCTTCGCGCGGTTATTTTAAGTTCAATTTAAATTACTTTTCACTTTCATCGTCGCTCAGGTTGATTAACACTCGGTTGCATCAATTTTTGTATCCGAGCTGACCGTCAAACCTGCTCGGGTGTATTATTTAATAATTTTAAATACACAGCCATGACCCGTGAAGAGCTGGAACACAGAACAGATCAGGACACAACATAACAAAAGAACAGCAGGAGAAAGGGGAAATGCCATCATGAGGGTGGAGGGAGAACATCGAGGGAGACGGACAAACAAGCGATGCAGGATAAGCGATGAGGATGAGTGAGAGAGAGAACGCAAGGTGTGGACAATATGGGTAAACAAGCCAAATTTTGGGAGTGTGGGGGATGTTTTAACGGGTGCAGAAAAGATCGTGGTTTTGCATGGGGGTGACTTGAGATGGTGGTGAACAGCTGTCTTGAAGACCTGGGGGAAGAATGAGATCGAAGAGAGTGTAGAAGGTGCTTCACAGGTGAGAGAAAAAGAAAGAATAAATGAGTAGAGGTGAGCATGTTGGAGCGTTAGAGCCCTGCAGATACCTGGAAGGGGCTCAATCCACAGAGAGAGAGGGGGGGGGCGAGATGTGCAAGACCAGAAAGGAGGCGGTAGAAGACAAACAGACCACTGACCTATCTGCGATGGCAACTTGATCGACCCATAGACTCAACTTCGTCGGAGAGATTGCGATGATATTGAAGGCCTTGGTTTCCATGGCGTCGAGCTGAGCAAGGTGTGAGGCAGGGAGTAAGCCCAGAGGGGAGAGCAGGACTCCATCGAGTTGCGGATGAAAGCTTTGTCGTTGGATAGGAATTCAGGTGTGTCAAGGAAGACTTTGCACGAGGACAATGGCCGGTCGGATTTTTGGATGTCTGGCTTTGGAGGCCAACTTTGAAATGTGGCTTGCCCAAGAGAGATCATGGCTGAGATAGACCCAAGAGTTTGAGTGACCGAACCTCTTTGAGAGGATTGTTGAGAAAGTAGATTTGTGGAAGAGAGAGAGAGTGAATGTGTGGGATTTCTCAGGGTAATAAAGACATATTCCAAGATTGTGATTTTTGTGAAGTCTGAAGAGAGGGAAGAGGCTGCTGCCTGCTTGGCTGAAGGATGAGGGATTCACGGCTGAGGGTGGAGCCATCATTAAATAATAAAGAGGATTTTCCAGAGTCAGAGGTCATTGATGAAGAATAGGAATAGGATTGGGCCAGAAACACTGCCTTGGGGCACTCCAGCCTTGACAGGGAGAGGAGAAGATAGAGTTCTATTGAGAGCTACACATTGGCTATGAGAGAAGCAAGTCATCAATCCAAGACTGGAGTTGGCCTTGGATTCCATAGTTATGAGTAGGAGAGCAGGGCATGATGCCAGATGTATCGAAAGCTCGAGATCTGTCCAGAAAGACGGCGCTGATCTCATATTCTGACATTGAGACCCTCCATCCATTGTTGGGTGAGCACGTCCAAGGTGGAGTAACCTGGTCTGAATCCGAATTGATGATCTGAGATGAGGTTGTTGGAGAAAAGGAATGATTTCATATCAACTGCGATGATGGATTCCATGACCTTGCTGATGATTGGAAGTAAGATAATTGGTCTGTAGTTAAGGGAATCCATTTTTGCACTTTTTATGCAGTGCGGTGATGTTGGCTGATTTCCAAGGAGATGGAAGGATGGCCTATGGTAATGATAGGGTGAAAAGGGCAGAGAAAAGGCAGTGCAAGTACAGCAGAGAGGTTTTTAGGGCACATGAGCTGATGCTTCCAAAAGTCCAGTTGCAGATCAAATTTACTCTTCTCAGATGCAAAAGATACAGACTCAGGAACAGTTGGGAACGATTGGGAAGGGGAGAGAGAGAGAGAGAGAGAGAGAGAGAGAGAGAGAGAGAGAGAGAGAGAGAGAGAGAGAGAGAGAGAGAGAGAGAGAGAGAGAGAGAGAGTAGGGGCAACAAAAATTTTGAAGCAATACAGAATTGAGGCATTCGACTTCTCACAGAGTAGAGTCGATGATGGTGCCATTTGAAATGATGAAGGGATGGAAGGGGAGTGTACACCAGAGACAGACTTGACAAGGTGCCAACAGGTTTAAGAGGATAGAGACAAGTTTGAAAGCTCATTGTTGAGATTGGACAGATGTTATTTACTGGCTCTCCTGAGAGTAGATGCACTCTTGTTGCGGACTTTGTGGAATGATCTTCGGTTGCATTTGCCTTCCAGGTGGAGAATTCAAGTTGTTTGAAAGCAAGCAAGGTTTGAAGGCGTCGGTCAGAGCAGGACGAGGGGGAGCAGATTGGGGGGGGTTGGGGGGGAGGTTGGATGGAACTGACATGGAGGGGTTTAACACCACGAATGGACGTGAAGGGAAAATTTTGGTTGTGTGCACACAGCCTTGAGGGATGAGGGGAAATGGATGAGCTGAAGGATCATAAGTAACAACTCGTGGAATAAAAGGAGCCAAAACGAGGCCAAAAAAACAAAAGACGGAATGGAAGCACACTCGACTATCACCAGAACCGGAGGCCGACTTAACTTGGGGAAAATAATTAATTGATTCAACACAGCAGGATACGGTTGAGGAAAGAAAAATTGACAAACAGGAATATAAAAAGGAGGCGATTTTTTAATTCCGTGAACAAACTTTGGCACATCATGTGATGAAGGTTGAGTCAAGTTTCATCGAAATCGTTTGTGTAGTTTCAGAGAAGAAGTTGCAAGTGTTTATAGATGGACAGACGACGGACGAGGCACCACCCACAAGTTCTGCAGGACGTCGTTCCAGGTGAGCTAAAACTATAACAGTAAACCACACGTAACTGGTCTGGGGAACTTAGCTTCGATGAACTGAATGGAGCGAGGGCCGATCTGTCGTCCACGTGTGCCGGAGCCCGTTTTTTGATTGCATCATTGAGTGTGTCCTCCTTTGGAGGGCATTTTAACCTGCTGTCCAATCTCCTAGCACCGGCGTGTTTCATTAAATATCTCAAACACTTTACAAAACGAGGAGGCCAAAGCAACCCAATCTGAGCCGTAGGAATTTAGAATTTTGTCAGGGTACCAGCACACAGGGTCTAATCTTTGTGAAAGGTATTCTGGTATCTTTGGAGCCTTTTCCCACATAATGGGAAGACGAAGCCCTGTGTCGGTTTGACAAGTGAGTGTTACACGCCTGAAGGTCACCATCTAACTTCTGACTCAATGGGTCTGTGTAATACTGTTGCGGTCCGGTATCGGCTGCGAGCACAACTGCAGGTGGAGCAGTAGGGTCGACTCTACCGAACACCCGGAATCTAGATCGTACCTTTCGGAAAACTCCGAGGTACGGGTCCCTTGCCGGACCGTGAATCGTCAATAATTCCACCACGTGGTACGGGTTATTTTGCCAATCTTCAAAATACCTAGAGCTCCACGTGGCGAGTTACCGAGTTTCACACCCTCGACGGCCCTCGTAAGTCGGCCGTTAGCGTGCCCGACCCTGCGCAACCCAGCGACGGTTGCCGAAGTTCCGTCGGTCAAATGTACATTACAGCGGCAACAGCCTTTGTAATTCACCAACAACGTCATGCTAAGCCAATGGAAGGAACACAGCAACGAACTGATACATTTAACAAATGTATTTATTTATAATGGGGAAAGGGGAAAGCACGCAAGAAGCAGTTATCACGACTAATGAGATGTAAGTATGTACAGCAAAGAGCACTTATACAATTCCTACTTCAGACAGGCCCACAAATACACACACACACACACACACACACACACACACACACACACACACACACCACACACACAACAACACAACAACCCACAAGAACCGTGGCCACAGCCTTTATTGAGGCCTCCAGCCCAGAGGGAAGGCGAGCTGAAGACCAGAGCCTACACGCGGACCTGTCCGCCTCGTGCGGGTACGTTGAGGTGGCGGGACTCGAACCTGTAGCAACCCAGGCGTCCACACGACCGGGCTTCCGGCGAACGGCCAAAAATTGGCCAAACGGGCGCCAATGCGTTGATTGGACGGCGGGGGGGGGGGGCATGACGGCCGTCGCTGCAGACCGCCCCAACAGCAGAGGAACATTATCCTGCTGGCTCCGCCCACATACGTGCTGACACGCACATAGGCAATGGCGTTGGTCAGAGCAAGGTGAAGGTGAGGTGATGCTGTGTTGTTGTAGATGATGTTGGTGTGTAAAAATAAAAGAAAACCCTGACTATCAAAATCACTCAGCGCATGTACATTATTACCATTAAACAAGGGACGGGACCCAAACTAAACACACATACTTACCGATATAACTGTTCTATAGGACCTGTATGTTGAGTGCAGTAAACTTCCAAATTCGTAACAATACATGATACCAAACCCTACTGTACCTGCAGAACAGCAGGATGATATTTACTCTCAAATCATATTCTGTTTGATATTCAAAGTATACAGATAACTTAAATACAAGTATGCTACTCTGATTTATTGTGTTAAGCTGGAGGACTAAAATAGGAAAGGTGACTCGATTAAAGAGAGGCCAGGAGAGATAAAATGAGGAGTTCAGGATCAGCCAAACTAAACAAGATGATGATTTTTTATGCCGTTAACCTCACCTCTTTAATCCCCAGTGACAACGATCCACGAATCCAGTTGTGTCATGGCAGCCACATCGATCCATCATTTCAATCCAGAGCCTTAAAGAGGAGGATGATGGGATTTACACCTGCACAGATTATAGGAGGTAACTCCTCTCACCGGTATACACGTGTCAATGTTTGGGTATGAATGTCTTACAGAACACACACACACACACACACACACACACACACACACACACACACACACACACACACACACACACACACACACACAAACACACACACACACACACTTGTGCAGTATCGGCTATTCCTGAAATATAATATAATTTATGGGATTGCTGTGAATGATGTAACCTCAAAACACGGTTCCCTCACCTGAAGTAACAACCTTTATCGTCTGACATTTTCCACAAGCCGTGTGACGTCCCTTCTTCTCGAAAGTTTGCCACATGGCACATACCGTGCTCCTGGACCTTTCCTATGCCCTGGTATTTTTCTCAAGAATAACAATTACGCTCCAAATTCTGTTTGAATTATAATCCGACACATTGTGTTCCTCTCTGAAAATGTTTTAAATTTTGTTGATTGGGTTCTTTTTTATTTTTTTATTTTTGAATGAAGTTCAGTTGGCTGCACTGGATGGGTATAAGGTGGAGAAGTATCAGCATATCCCGAATCCTATCCACGTTCCTCCTGATGACTTCATCTTTGCTTTTTTCTGATTCACCTTCCTTCTGATTACTCAGGGTCGTCTGATCAAGCGGGTTGCATCGAAACGGGATGTCTTGGTAACCGATCATCACTGCCAGCAGTTATAAAGTGGCAATTCTAGTGATGTCTCTTATCTATGACGTAACACACCAGCACACAAACACATACAACATACACAAGCACCACACCAAACAAGATCTTGGAAAGGGTCTGCTATCTCTGATTGCTCTTTTGTTGTTTTATTGGTGACTGAGTCCTGCACTGTATGTTTCTGAACAGGAGGCCTCGAGTGCTGACGTGCAGTCCTTGAGGATACAATCAGCACGTCGTTGCCTCGTTTACGAATGCACTTAATTGCTTGCTATTGTTGTATGCTATTCCAAAATGACAAGCTCTGTTGCTCCATCATTGCATCAAAATGTTTTGTGTCTGAATCGCTGAACACATGGTTACCGTTTAGAAAACTCTTACCTTGTTATTTGCCTTGCTCTTTTTTCCCACCAACCTTTCCTATGTTCAACATCTGCTCCAAACTCTTTCATCCTCGAACACTTGCATAGTCCCTCCAAGTCAGCCAGTCGTGAGTGGCCCTGAGAAGCCAATCGGGAAAACGAATCGATCGAACTTTTGTGCACAAGCAATCTGGCCGTCCAGCTGGAATGATCTTTGGCTGAAAGACGAGAAGCTTCTTGTAAGCTATTCATTTCCCTGTTGGTTGATCTTGGATTCGTTAGTTTCTGATGGTTGCCATATGTCTCATTTCCTTATTTTGGTTCCACTTACTTGCTGTATCTCCAGATGGAAGACCCATCAAGTAGTTTTGAAGGGCAAGGTCAGAAACACTGTCAGAATCCTGGTAATCGTCGGGATGATGGACGTCACGTGGCGTGTATTGTGAGTCACCTGACCGGCACGCTGTGGGCAAACTGGACTTTGCAAGTTGAGTGTAAGTGTGATGTGTGACACCATGACTCATTCAATTCAATACAGCTTGAACTGTTCAGTGTTATGAATGCAGAACCTCTTCTTCTTCTGTTGTTCCAATCTCTAGATCCCCAGAGCTGGAGATCTCGAGACATCCGGGAGGTCGTCTGTGGGAGAAGAGCTGAAGTATGAATGCAGAGCAAAGGAGGCCAAGGTTGGTGGGGAATTGATGATCACAGTCACAGTGTTTTTGTGGGTGGTTAGAGGGATGGACAAAGCAATGAAGGAGTTATGAACCGGACAAGAGGCATTCTGGGAAGATTCAGCCAATGATTGTGTGTTAATACAAGGATGAGTCAGACTCGGATTGGTAAGTAATAATGTCATAAAGTTAAGGGAACGAGGAACAGAGATAAATGTGCAAAGCACTGTGGGAGGAAGTCTTGTGTCTGTTTTGAGTGTGGGAGAAAATTAAAATATAACGAATATATTGTTGCGAATTCGCGCCCGCCGCGTGCGAACGGCACGTGACTCGAATCGCGACACGTCGCCCACCGGACGGACAATTCTGTCGTGACCCTCTCGACTAACGCGGGAGCTAGTCACGGGTGGCCTTTCGCCTCACCACAGATCGTGCCAATCGGCCACCCGCGTGGGATAGGGTTGTTCGCCAAACTCGCCTACCTAAGTACCCACGCGGATGGTAACCGGGCGATCGCACCTCGCCGCAGGTCGACTCCGGACCGACCGCTTGGCGGCCCGTTCCGTACTATCGGGATAACCGAGCGGTGTTATCGTCGGCCTCGACGGTTCCGATTAATTATCGGGCGTATTAAGCCCACTACGAACCCTTTTACGTGAAGCAGGATGGAGTTCAATTAAAGAAAAGACGAAGCGAAACGGGAAAACAGTTCAACACAAAGCACGTTTATTACCCGGCACGGAAGCACACATATACAGTCAACAGTCAGAAATGCACATATATCAGCAAAAACAAAAGCAACAACGACGCAGATCTATACTGACTACGCGCACAACGGCAACACTTATACAGTTTTACTTCACAGACGGGCCCAACACATTCATTCGAAAGCAAAGAAAAGGCCACCCTCAAAGCAAGGGGGCAGACGGGGCCCGTGGGCCAATATGTGCCGTGACCTGAGGAGCGGCCAGGCCGCGAGACCGGGGGGTCCTATCCGCGTCCTCGTGACGAGCCGCAAATGTGGCTGCGCGCGTGCCCGACTTCGTGCTCCTTCGCGGGTTCGTTGGCACCGCTTGGAGTGGGTGGGAACGGGGCCCCTTTTCACTATCTCAGCGCGGGTGGAAAAGGGGGAATTGTTGATGCCTGGGGAGGAGAATGGCTGGCTGGCTTGGCCTGCGACGAGCGATCCCACGCGACCTCGTCGCCGACCGCCGTCTTCCCTGCCTCGGACCCGAGCTCCTTGGCCTCTTCCACATTCTCCTCAGCCGACTGCGACCCAACTCGATGCCTTCGCCACTCCGACCTCGTCGTTCTCCACCAAACTCACTCACTCTTCCCACAAGTCGACTCACTGCCACACTTCTGCCGAGACTCTCAACAAAAACTGACTTTTGCCTTGCGCTCGCCTTCTTATAGGCCGGCAGAGGAAAACAGTATGCAAATTCGATCAGTACCTCGGGGGCGGAGCCAGCTCGCCCATTGGTCGGAGAAAAGGGGGCGTGAACCTCCTGATCCTAAATTGGCATATCCGATTTCACACAGACGCGCCTGGAGGCGGGGCCAAGCCGCCCCGCGCTTCTAATTGGATGGATCAGAAGTGGCGTGTAGCTTCCTGATCCGAATTCTCCTCGGAAAGGCCGCTATTTGCACTCGCGGCTCGGTGCGTATCGCTGAACGAGCCAAGACAGCCGACGCTCAGTGTTCACAGGTGGTGCGGGAATGGCCGTAGAAGAGAGAGTGAGGTGGGGAGGTTTTGGTGTGCTTGATGGTCATGGTGCGTTTGGAATGGCATGAGCGATGATGTGGAGCGAGTTGTGACGGTAAAGGTCGTGGCTGTTGCGTTGTTGTTGTCTGTAGTGGTTGGAGCGTGGTTGCAGTTGTGAGATGCTGGCGTGTGTTAGTGTTTGCGGTGAGACGTGGTTGGTCAAAATAAGATAGAACAGAAAACGGCTATCTAAAGGTCGCAGCCCGAATGAATCACATAATTCCCTCTAAACAACGGGTTTGGGGCTAATACACATGTACTTAGAGATATCTCACCTACGGGCCCTTATGGTGGTTTGCGAATTTCCACAGCCGTAACACTACCCTCCCTTTTTACAGACTCGTCCCGAGTCGTCAAATTTTCGTGTGCCATCATGTGTAGTTCTCCCCTATACGTTTTACCTCGGATCCCTGAGTCGACATTCATGGTATTCGTGTCCCCAAAATAAATAACTGAGGGCTGAGTAACTAACTAACAAACCACTCACACGGACGACTTAAATAAAATTGCCGGCGCTAGACAGACATGCCGGGGCGCACTCATTTTTACAGACATCTTAACTTACAAATTTACACTAAACCATGCCCAGGATCAATGACTCTGCAGGAAGAAAAAGTAAAAGAAACCGGGCACGGCCGCCACTGCAGCCGTGTTGTAGCTGCCACAGGACAGTTCTTGCAGCTTGCAAACTGTTGCTTGTGACCTGGCGCACATGGCAATGAACAAGGGGGGGCAAAGCAAAACTTGACGTGGAAAATGACGAGGGCAGTAGGCATGGCATGGCAAAGGCAAGCAGGCCAAGGCATGGCAAAACAAGGCGTGCTAGCAACAACAGCCGGCAATGAACTGGCCGGCACAGGCCTTGAAGCAAAACACACGGCAGTCTGATGACCGGCACAGGCCTTGCAGAAACACACGCAGACGATCCGGCCGGACAGGCCTGAGCAAAACAACAGCTGATGAAGTTGGCCGGCACTCTTGCATGAGTTGGGAAGGTTGGTGGAGGAGTGCGGTGGTGCTGGCCCTCGAAGGCGGGCTCGGACCTACCTACTGTCTCCTCCAACCTATCGCCTTTGCCTGTCACTGTCATACCACTCCCTTAATTTGTAAAACCAATTTAGCCCCAATTATTTTTTTTTGTTGTTTTTATTTTCATTCTTCCCACTATAATTGTCCCTAACCCCCTTTACGTCCTTGTTCGGCTAACCTATCTGTCACCTAGCCTACTCCCAACCCCTACGTTCCTTCCCGGAGGGAATAAGGGAGAGCTAGCGTCTGTGTCGAGGCCCAACAACCTCAGATGGCCTCCCCAGCTTCAGCGATCTAAACCAAAGTGGGTCAGCGGCCCAAACGAGAGCGAAGGATGATGGTGCGGAGGGTACACTTCCTAATCTACCCTAACCATTAACCTTTAAACTACCCGGGGCTTTCACAGCGCCTCTCGCTTAACTATTGGTTCTAACAACCCAGATTCCGGCGCCTGTGTGTTGTCTCCAATTTTCGGGCCTCTCCCCCTCAATTTTCCTTCCGTGCCCTCACAGGTCTCATGGCTGGACGCGTGGCTCCTTGGCAGGCACAGACCCTCTGCCGTTTCTCCTACGATGGCACCCCCGGCACTACACTGCCTCCGAGCCTACCAGCTCCCTAAACACCGGAGTGCCCTCCATGGCGACTCCCTGAAACGCTCACGTGGCAGGCTGGCTTCCCGGGCCCTTTCGGAGG
>JAXMNL010000535.1:33213-45683 GCA_035128595.1 Eptatretus atami
GCACACATGCAAAGCTAGCTCTTGACACTATGGCAAGCCAAGGAAGATGGGAGGCACAATCCTGGAGCAACATATAGCAAGAAGGAGTTAAAAATAAGGCTCGAGCAAGACAAAAGGGAATATGAAAAGGACGGAGCCAGAAGATTCAATCATTGAAGGTAATACGATACTCTCTTAAGTCAAGAGAACGGAAGGGAAACGTCATTGGAGGGAGTGTGGGTCATCATGAGGAATAACAGGATAAGTTGGTGATGATCGATGTGACAAGCACTTCGTTACATATTGTTATGGAATGGAGGCTCAGGGGAGGTTCCAAGCAATTATGGACAGCGGTAAACACTAATGTGAATTATTTCGAGTAACTAGACCTCCGCAGGACGTGATGGACCGAAGCATACACTGCTTAATAATAATAGCACCCACTATCCCATTGGCATTTATTTCAACCCATGTGATAGAAAAGAAGTTCCAAAAGCGTACTTAATGTTGATAACGTATTTATAAAAATCATGTATTATTGTAAGCTAAATCTAGACTAGATCACTGCAACTGAGACGAGCACATGTCTATGGCTAGATATCTACGAACGAGCCAGGCATAAAGAAGACTCAGCTTTCAAGCGTCGGTGTTCGGCAGCGAAATGCATGGGCACAATGCAACCGATCTTAGATCGTTTCGTACATGAGCAGACGGACACGCGTTTCATGGTGCTACTATAATGTGTAAGTTGAAGGTATACTGTCAATGCTAATGATAGTGCAAATAGGTTTCTCACTATAAACAATACGAAGACTGTGCTGATCTTCACCAAATTTCATTGAATAAAGGAGCTGAATAGATAGATCACTACATGTAGTCTGGGTTGGGTGAAGAAAAGCCGGCAAATTATTATTTCATCATGTTCGGACAGCGATAGTATGAGTAGGGATATATGATACGCTTTGATCAATTGTTATACCGATCAGTTGTAAGTAACATAAATTGAATACTTCCGGTTCGTGTTCGCTCAAGTTTGTCGTCATTTTCCTGTTACGTCCTGGCCGCCTGCATATCTAGGAGTACGGCAGATCTCTGTTCATACGGGATCTCTTAGCCTGAACGGTCTAAAAGCCCTGTATCATTGTGCAATTGCGGCCGTTCGTTAGGTAGGTGGGGTGGGTCCCGATTTAAGTCTGTTTAGTTTTCCTGCACGCGGGCTCACCATATAACTGGGGCGTGTGTTGCTATGGTGTCGGGTGGGTGACATGTTCTCGAAAAGACATGGTAGAGCATCACTTTGAGGTGGAGGACATTTGTTCGAGAATCAGTGACAATCTGTACTTTACCAAGCCAACAGGTGCTACGTTCTGTAGGCTTAGAATATACCCCATGACACACCTTCCCTCGGTGTACGCAAACTCAGGGTGCTAAGTCAGTAACATATATGCTATTTCTGGCCTATGTGTTCATTATTATCCCATTACCTTTGTGACTTGGTCCCCCTTCTCCATTCCAGGTGTGATCTTGTTGAATTATACCACCCTAGTGGATATGACGATGCATTTGAGATATTTAGCACCAGTGATCTAGCTCCTATTATCTCGGCTCCACATCATGAGCCGGCCACGGATCTGCGAGTGACGCTGCTAACATGGTCTCTCTTAGAACTAATGAACACTGGGGTGTTCTCTTTGTCGTTTCATTATTTGTCTCCTTCTGCGAAGCAACGAACGAGGGATTTATTTTCCACCTGATGGCATTCTCAGTACTGGTGTGATACTCAAATGTAATTCAAACCCTGTCTCTTTTACTCTCTTCCTTTGCCCTACCTCCCATTCTTCTCATTAACTTGGCTCATTTATCCCATCTCAAGAAATCAGATCCATCCTTACCTCCGCCCTAATTAATTCCGTTCTCTTCTCACTCCCGATGTAAAGAGGACACATTAAGAATTACCTCACTGTGGAGATAAAAAATAGGCCGCACGTTACAGCGAATGTGAAACGCCGTGCAGGTGTATAAACACCCAGTATGTGTTTGCGCATGATGTGCTAATTTGTGCAATCGTTAAATACGGCGTGGGACAGTGGTTAAGTGGTCTCTGTCTATCCGTGTACAGACCTCACTACGTGAGGAGAAATAGATAGTAAATATGAGACCAGACTCGGCGCACAGCCACATTACAAAAGCATCGTTCTGCACCGGAAAGTGATGTATAACGACGGTGTCTTCGTTCCACAGAAGCAGGGACCGGAGGTGGATCTCCAACTGAAGTATTTCTGTGATCAGGTTTTTGGCTCTGAGTTGTAATATTAACGATGCATCATCATTTTTAATTCGAATTTGTAACGTTTCGGTCGTTATTTCTCGTGACACGACCACGCATCATTAATCTATAGTTTCCCTCATTGTTTCGTCGCACTGTGACTTGGGGCGGCCGCGAATCTGCCCCCGCAAGAACCGCCGAATCCGATGATTCTCGTGCATCCCACCGTGTTTTATTTTGCCGGAATATTTCGGCCTCTCGCAGTCACGTGTTCATGTCCAGGAGTGAGCGACGATGCGCAGAATGACCCAGATGTTAATAGACGATCACCCAAGTGAACACCCGGGCACCATCCCGCGAGCGACCTTCCATGGAGGACAAGAAACTCTACCCCACAAAAACACAGATATACTTTTCCTCTTTCTCTTACTACTCCCACTAAGATCCGGATCTTTTCCTCATCTGCCTCTTCATCTCCAAATCATCCATATATTTCTGAGCCGACCCTATCGACATAACATTCAGCAATAGTCTATCCTCCAACCTTCGGCTCGCATCTCTCGAGCAGTCGATACTCACTACTTACCTGGTTTCAAGGATCATCAATTCTGAAAGTACGTTCTAATCACTACCGATGTCCATGATGAGTACCGGACCCGGTAATATCGATCATACACGCACGACATCTTGCTGTATATTCCCTGAATAAGTATCGGTTTTTTTATTTCACGATATACATCATCTACGTCGTTGCTAGCATCCTATGTTGTGACACAGTGAAGGTCGAGTCCGAAGGCTTCTCAGTATGATCCTTCGTGATACTCTACACATCGTAAGTGTTGAACCTACTACATCCATTTTTCATGCTCAGCTTCCGTTCTCACGTCTCGCAATCAATGACATGCATTCATATACACGACAAGGAGGTCGTCCTGTGGTCCACACTTGCCCATGTTGTGGGTGAGATGCGTTCGAATAGCTTTCTAGCAACGAAGCATCACATCAACCAAGGTATAGGCATAAAAAAGATGAGAATAAAAAAAGAAAAAACTATACTAACCTAACGAGCGCCAAACAGTAACAAAAGAGTGCAAAAACAGGATCCACGCAAAAAGTTTGTAAGAGCAGAATGTCATGCACTACTCTCTCAATCTGATGAAGAGAACACCGTACAAAGCAGCGGTGTGACACTGTTCAGCATAATCATATTCTGCACACAGAGAGGACCTTCAGCCATTACTACTCGTTAGTCACTCGTGTCATCACGATATAGCCTGATTTCTGAGAGCCAATGCAAGAGGTCTGGAGTTACAAGTACACAACATAGACAGAAGACGTCGCTGAGTCTCCCATGTGGGATCTAAATATGAGAAGACGTGGTCGCTTGTCGGGCATAGAAATGGGATTGCGAAAGTGTACTCAACATCATGGCGAGAAAAGTAGAATATCAGAAGAGTGACATAGCTTCGTCTGCGATGATGATCATAATTAGAGCTGGTGTATTGTGAGAGCTGTACGGACTATTGGCGACTCGACTGACAACGGACGCGTTGTAATACTATCACAAATGTCCTCATACTACACTACTACACATATCCCAGGCATCTAGCGGAAATGAGTGTGCTACATCGGGCTCGCAAGATACGATGACATAGGTCTTCGGTGTCCGGCAGTTGAGTCACTGGAGTCAAGACCGAGAGCGCCCTAAGTAACAAGTTTCTGTCTTTGCACTCTGTCCCATCTCTGCTTGCGTGCAGCGGACTATACGCGCTTAGGCGATTGTGTCTTGTTCACAGGTAACCAAATTCAGGCGAGCCCTGTCTCATTCCATATCCCATACGTACTTTCCTCTAGGACTTCGATCACCTTTATCGAAAGCCCAATCTGGCAATCATCAGGATCACATCTCCGTTACCCACTCCGGTAACTCACCCCACACTCTATTATTTCTTCTCTTCTCTCCTCTAAATTTCTCTTCCCTCCTGAAATTCGCCTGTAACTACATTGTCTCATCCTCCTGAGAAAGTGCCTGGCTGCTAGGGCATCTCGTCCACACCCATCCTCTAGCTCGTCCACTCGACGATGGTTATCCTGTGCTAGAGGGCTTAATAACTGCTCCTCGAGCTGCACTCTATCTGGTCTTGCTATCTTCCTATTTCTACGGTCGTCCGTGAGCTCTGAACTGTCTCGCTCGTCATCGTACGCCTTAGAGAGTCATTAGGATGAATAATGCAACGTACTATAGTAGTAGCCTAATCGCTCTCATACGAGCCTCGCAACACTAGGCTGTACTTGTAATACTTCAGCATTAATAGTATTGCCAATCACCGCAAATGATACAACATATGATAAATCCGAAAAAGCAATCAGCAGGTGAGCAACCAAACAATGCTAGCTATAGTAATGTGAGTAAATCCTTTTATATTGTGCTGTGACCGACGGAGCATTCGCTCCGACTCCAGCTACTCTATAAATCGGCTTATAATGATTATGTACCCAGGTCGTCTGTTTTTCTTTGCAACACTAATTAAGGCAGAAACCGTATACAAAACGTGTCATCTGGAAGTTCTGCCGTATCCACAATGGCAATTTGACATTCACTTTATTGACTAGTGCGAACTTGGCAGCTCCCACTGTAATGCTGGTGTAACATGAATATGCAAAAAGACTAAAACCAAGTACAGTGACGTGACATTGACGGAAGAACGAAATCGTGTGAAGCAGGTGCGTGTGTAAGTATCACCTCACAAAGCAAATGACGATGAAGCTCGACTTACATCCTGGCATAATGGTTACCAAGTCCACTGTGTGTGAATGATAGAACCTTTGCACGTCGGAGTTATTCAGTCGTACTCATTGGGATAGGCATCATCAACTTGAGGATATCGGCATATTTGGCGACACAACATACAGGTTCCTTAGTCAGCAGGAGAGCTCTGCAGACTCAAGTGGCAGTCTGCGGTCCTCTAAACTCACGATCCACGACAATACTTAAACCATATTCACGATTGTCTTGTTGGTAAGCCACTGTAGTTATTTCAGTTCACCATTGCATCGTTTTGGCCTTAATTATTCTTTGTAGTATCGAAAGGTAAAGGTTAAGTAACCGTGCGTTGAAGTCGGAATGAAAGTTATTCAATGATGGAATGGGAGACGAGGCGGACGTAGATGTTTAGGGAGAACGATTCCTTGCACTCTCCTCTATTCTGACTAGTAAGATATGTTATCGATTTTATATACCTGCAGACATTTTTTCGTTGAGATCAGATTATCTGGAATAGACGATTCATAACTCCTATAGATCCTTGGGAGTGAATCGACGGCGCGCACACCTTCTGCATGCAGAGACAAGAGGCATGGAACGCTCACTTTCGGATCATCGATGAGATGCGCAGGCGGGAGGGGTGGACCAGAGGCGCGGACATAAAGAGGAAATCCCGGCTCTTCGTTCTTGCTTCTGCGACAGCACGTAGGGAGTCCGTGGCAGAGTTCCGTCGGAAGAGTCCCGTCTGATCCCGTTCGCGAGTTATCGTCGTCTGCAGCTCCCGTGGGAGGATAAGCTTTTTTGCTTCGGAAGAGAGCAGGCATCGTTCACAGTGCCACGGGTCTAACCTGCTTTGGCTTGAGGCCTCGGAACGTCCGCTGTGCATATGATGCATCGAGCGTCACAGATTTACGGCTCATTGAGCTTCTACTGGATTTCTCGACTGACGACGACTCATCATGCTAATATATTTGTGAGAAAGTTGAACAATATTTGTAAATATTGGTCTGATATTTATGAGAGTGTTACTTTAATATCGATATTGTGACGAGAGAGGTCCAATGTCCATCGGAGCCTGCAGAGTTGAGTGAGTCTTGCTGATCACAGGCCTGTACTTACTTCACTGGGGTCTAAGTATGGAGTGTCCTTCTTATGTTGTTCCCATTTTGTTTGTCCTAGGGGTCTGTTTGGTCGCTCTGCAGCGAATCAGTCTGTTGCCGGTTCTTGGGTAGGTGGGAATGTGTCTCGAGGAGAAGGTGGACGCCATTATCGAGGCGGAGAAGAATCGCGTCCTTTATGTCTTCTGTCTCGTTCATCAGATGTGACTAGCATCACACGTGTCACATAGTGTATAGGAGCACAGACGCGTGTTCTTATGATCCCAGATTCTCTGTGGTGGAAGGCTTTGGAAAGCTAGTGCGCTTAAGAGTGCATTCATAGAATGAGATTGGTGATTTCCAGTCTAGAGATAGCTGACACGCCCAGGAGTCTAACAGTGCATCGCTGAAGTGTGTGCATAGACACAGACTAAATCTGTATCTGAGCAGGTTCGATGAGGTATGAGGTTACTGAGTTGCGAGCTGCTACTTTCCCTGGGCTCGCGGAGTCTGGAGCAAATGCTCTGGATCTGGCAAATGCCGGTCGTTATGCAACCAAATTTCTCTTGCGAGGATACAGCTGTGTAGTCAGTAGATCGAGAGTGTGTGGTAATGTACTGCTAAGTAAATGTTCCCGAGATTTGCTGATTGGGGGTGACGATGTTGTAGGATGGGATGATAGTTGATGCGGCGGTGACGTTGGTCCGTGGCGACTCGCTCTAACTTAAATGGTTGAAGAGGCCATAACTTTGCATGTTGAACAGAGTAAATATGACTGCAACAATATTAGAGGTTTCTGTATCTCGGTAATGGCTACGGTCTTCATTGTCGTGCTTTATCAATTGTGACTAGTACTCACATACTAACGTTGCAATTTTTAGCCTTAGATACACTTTGCTATATCGTGATCTTCAGTGAGAGAGAAGCCATGAAACTACACTCTTATGATCAAGATCATGAGAGGGGGAATGGATAACGTTGCTTGCAGAACTATTCAAGCTGAGTCCGGCCGACATTCGATCTTGGCAGACACAGATTCAGTGATTGATAGTTGATTAGGGTGTGAGTTTTTAAATTGTTCGTTGTGTTTTTAATGCAGCTCATATTATAGTAAAAGAATAAGGGGACATTTGTTCACTTGGTGGTACCTCCTGGATGTGATTGAGGGTGGAGCTGTAGTTCTTCGGACGATGTAATCCTCGATCATGGTTGCAATTCCTGAGACTGAACTGTTTCGACGCTTTTTGCTTTTAGGACAGCTCGCTCTTCGGGTTTTCTTCTTTGTTTTCTGCCTAACGCGAGACATTGCCAGGTACCGTACGAAGCCTGTTGTGGAGTTACTTCATTGATACTTCTAGTATGTTGTAAATCCCCATGGTAATTATTACTTAAACAGTTCTATGATAAAAGATTAATAATATGGGAAATACGAGACACCGGGTCAGCCCAGGGTTCAGCGTGTCTCCACGTGATCGATCACACAGGCGGGCGGTGTTTCCAGGCAAAGCGGACGTCTTCTGGGTACAAGGGACCCGATCGCTCGAGTTCCGGGCGATCGACTACTATATTCAGGGGTCCAAGCGAGTTATCAAGTGGCAGTTGCAATTACGACGTCTCTTATTATGGATAACACGACCATTAACAACACCCACGGATGAGCTCGACACCGATTGAGCAAAAACCAGCTTCCGTGGTGAGTCGAGCGCGAGCCGTGATTGCTCTTTTTTCTCGTACTGGTCTGAATCCTCCAGCCCGTCTGAGAATATATCTTGCGGTTGGTTGATTGGCAATTACGCGTTTTAATATTCTAGGTTAGCTAGCTACTCATCTCGCCGAATTTCTCTATCCTTTACACTAGAATGTCGAACACACCGAACAGAAAATTCATTGCATCCAACAACTCGTGTATTATTATTGCTCATCCAACTTAACTCTTGTGCCACGTCTTACCCACACATAAGTATATTGATGATAGGAGTGATTACTTCTTCCTTTTTGGCAGGACAAGAATACCCAAAGTCTATAGATAACTCCCCGGATCTCCTCATTCAACTTCGCAGACAGTTTTTCAACAAGAAGATCATTGTCTATATTCAGAACACCCAACAATCAATCTCGACAAGCAAAACTCATTCCCAGAATGGACCTCTTACGGATTCATAACTCCTTTATATGCTTCGTCATCTCCTAAAACCCACCACACAACACCAAAAACTGCGACTGGAGTGAGTAATCAATCACAATCCCCAAGCCAACTGGCATTACCTTTAGCTCTATATATCTCCACAAGACGAACCCCCGATTCTTCGAGAGAGAGATCTCCAGCTCTGGGGGCACGAAGATTTGAGCAAAATATAGAAAAGAAAACAGAACCGCAAAGAGGTTTCTGGGCCCCAAAAAACACCGAACGTTAAACCGCATGGAATTGAAAATGAGTCATTAGGTATGTCAGACATCACACTTACACTCAAAAATAGTCCGCAAACCGGTCAGTAGTGAATCAACAAACAACACAGCCACGTGGAACCGCCATAGCACATCACCGACGATTAACCAGAGAATCTGGACAGCTGTTCTGAAACTTGACCCTCTCATACTACTGGACTGAGACTATTAAACATACGAATACAAAGTAAACCCCTCAAAAAAAAATATTCACTCAAAAATTAAAAAAAATCAAGTAACAGTACCAGCATCTGGAGACACCACCAGATCTTGTTTGGCTGTGGTGGCTTGGTATGTTTGTATGTTTTGTGTGCTGGTGTGTTACGTCATAAGATAAGAAGACATCACTAGAATTGCCACTTATACTCCTGCGACAGTGAGCATACAGGTTACCGCAAAAGACATTCCCCGTTCGCGATCCAGACCAAACCACCGCTTTGAATCACAGTCGACCACTAGAGTAATCAGAACGAGAACGGTGAAACAGAAAAAAAAAAGCAATAAGATTGCAGCTCAGGAGGAACCTGGATAGGAATTCGGCAGATCTCTGCTGATATTTCATCTCCACCCTTACAAACCCCAATCCAGTAGTGAAAATGCCAACTGAACCTGCAAATTAAAAAAAACATCAATTATGAAAACAGACACATCAAAACAATAAAAAAAGCCGGTAACGGAAACCCTTTGAAACGCAACCGTTTGAATATATTTGAACAACAGTTTCATCCCCGATGTGATGGGTGGTCGCTGTGTTGTGTCTGGAGGTGTTGTATCAAGGTGAAGATGTGCATGATTGAATGGTATTATTATAGTAATAGACATGTGTGACTGGCAGTTTGAACGATGTGATGATATCAATTAAATCCACCATGCGTAAAGTTGATTGGTGAGTACATGGATGATCGATTGACTGACTCGCCAGGTAAACGCCAACTGAGGGAGTGGATAGCTCAAATAATATTCGGATGATACACGACGGATCCAGTACCGATTGTAGGACTCAACCGTTTGGAGATGGTGCTGGGCACGGACAAGGTATCGAAAACCTCGAGAAGAACCGGTCTCCCAAGCTGTCAGCTCCGTCAAGCGGTCGGAAAAAACATTCAATAAAATTGCTTAAGAATTCAAGGTGATACTAAATCAGGTAAGGGAACGTGTATTCATGAGGTCTAACATCCATTAACACGCAATCCCCTAGAATTAATATTATAGTTCAGGAATCAAGCCGATAGAACTAAGAGCAGCCACCAAAGTGGTGTGAATGATGTGTAGATTGTAGTGTGGTATGCGTGTGTGCGTGTGGTGGTGCTCGTGTAGTAGATGTGGTGTGTAGTTGTGTGTGTGTGGTGATGGATTCCAGTAAGCATTCACGGCTTACTCAACATAACAAATTGAGACACGTGTATGAACGGTGAGAAAGAGGATACGACCTCCTTAATATGTGGTAGAGTGAAATACCCATATCCTTCTCCTTTAAAGGCTCATGAGATGAAATGATAGGATCGATAGTGGCAGCGCCAATGATCAGCAAACAAACCAGAAAAACGCGAATATCCGTGAGATAGGTTGTCAACTCGGAGGATTAAAAAGAGGTAAGGATTAAGCGGCAGAAAAAAAATCATCCATCTTGTTTAGTTTGGTGTCCTGATCCGCTCCTCATTTTATTCTTCTCCTGCCGTCAACGAATCACTTAGATCTTTAATCCGAGTCAACCTTTCTCTATATTTAGTCACTTCCAGACTACAAACAAGAGATAAACGTCAGATCGGGTAAGCACTACTTGGTATTAAGTTATTGTTTTATATGGTCTCTTGAATTCAAGGACAGAAATGATTTCGAGAGTTAAACTAACTCACTCGTGTCTGCAGGTCAGTTGGGTTTGGTGTCAGTGTATGTACGAAGTTTGGAAGTGTTAATCTTGACTCAACATACAAGGTACTTCTATAAGAACAGCTTCATATCGATAACCGACAGCAGTATTGAGTTGTTTATATTAGCGGGTCCCTAACAATATATCTTGAGCCTGATTAGACGTGCGAGCGATAAATAAGACCGTGTTATAATATAGCAAGATACTCCAGTGGCTTGGTTGACCGAGCGGTGAGCTGATGTATTACGATAGTCAGGGGATTCTCTCTAATTTTTCACCAAGCCACAAGCAGATCCAGTACAGCTACAACACACGCACCAGCATCACCCTTCACCCTTATCAACTTCGCTCTGAATCTAAACGCCATTGCCCTACGTGCATGTCCATCACGGTCCATGGCAGGCGGAGCCCACGCTCAGGATAATAGTTCCCTGCCATGTTGGTGGGCAGAGCCCACGCAGGATAATGTGTCCTTCACATGTACCTCGCATTGGTGGGCGCTCCGCAGCCGAGACCGGCCTATACAGCCCCCCCCCCCCCCCTCCAATCAAACGGCCTTGCCAATGACAGGGCGACAGCGCATGCTGCGCGCCAAAAAACAGCCAATGAGGGAAGAACACATAGACCACCAGACACCGAGGTTCGGCATCTGAGGAGTGGAAGGACCGATTAAAGGTCCGCTCCGTCTGGTTTCCAGGAAGAGAAACTTGGCGAATCGCGAGTGGTGATCACGCTTGCCTGGACGCGGAGTGTGACATCAGTTCGAGGTTCAATTACTGAAAGCAACCGCGATGGGTGATTCGAGCATCGATGTCGCACGAACCAGACCTGCGGAACATGAGAATGGTGATCACCAATTACGACCGACGCGAATGAGTGACGCACGTTAGCACTGACAGAGTGTGAAATTCACGGTTCAGCCTGAACACCGAGTGGCTGCACATGAGCAAAGTATCGCATACTAGAGCCAAAGTCAGATTATGCAAAGTAGTCACGCCGTAGCTGGTGGAGTTCTTCATGTTGTGACAAGCACGTGTTTCGTTCTCGCAGAGGACACAGAAAACTTCGCCTGCAGTCCTCCCGCTCTCGCCGCGAAAGCCCGGTCCGTGCTGACGCCTGGGCTCGCTAACAGGTATCGAGAGGGTCCCAGCCACCCATCAACGTAAGACAACCTGACAACGAGCGAACACAGGTGCGTGTGCCCGGCTCTGAGGTCCACTATCAAAGATCAGACCCTTTCTCCATCGGGGCTGGAGGAGCTCAATAAAGGCGTCGGCCACCGAGTTCTATGTGTTGTGTTGTAGCTAGTGTTGCAGTGTTGTGTGTCGTGTATGGTGTGTGTGTGTGCATAGTATCTCGATATTAGGCCTGTAAGTTAAGTAAAGGAAATGTGCGTCATAAGTTGGGCTGCACTTCTAGGCAAGATACATACGTTACAATCAATCATTTGTCGATGATAGACTGCTTACCTTGCGTTGACTGTTCCCACTTTCCCCATATATCAATAAAATACCGAATGTGTTAAATATGCTAAGTCTTAGATAATCGATATGCTGCGTCCTATACATTGGCAGTCGCAATGACGAGTGGGTGTGGTAGACTTAAATAAAAGAATAGTCTAGACAGGCAAATAGTAATGTACATTAGACCGAACGGACTTGCACCGTCCGCTCTGGTGTTGTCGCCACGGGTCAGGCCAATGCTAAAGCCGAGCTCGTACGAGGGCCGTCGAGGTGTGATTATACTAACGTACTTCAGCGACCACACTGGACGCTCTAAGGTAATTTCTCTAGAAGATTGGGCAAAGATAAACAACCGTACCACGCGTGGTGGTACCAGTATAGTGAGACGATATCACGGTCCAGTACCAAAAAATGATCACATCATCTCAACAAGGAACGCGTACCCTCGACACACACACACACACAAGAACCGGTGGCCACAGCCTTTATTGAGGCCTTCTGCCCAGAGGGAAAGGCGAGCTGAAGACCAGAGCCTAGACGCGGACCTGTCCGCCTCGTGCGGGTACGTTGAGGTGGCGGGACTCGA
>JAXMNL010000537.1:128-13662 GCA_035128595.1 Eptatretus atami
GCAGAATGTCTGAACTCTTTGTTTGCCTCCAATTGCAGTGTACCCAACACATCCCCGTTGTGTCCCAATCTTACCCCCTCCTACCACCGTCTGCTGCATTTTGCATTCTCATCCAAGAAGGCAGAAAACCTTCTGTTCAGTCTCGACGTTGCTTCCTCAATGGGCCCAGAGAGCCTCAGTGACCCATGTTTCTCAAATCGTGAATCTGTGGCTCTTGCCTCTCTCTCTGCTCTATTTCAGCCTGTTCCCCATCTGCCTGAATGTCAGCAAACATCACTCCTGTCAACAAGAAAGGTGAAAAAAAAATAGACATGTTGACCGTCTGATGTTGACAAATAGACAATAAAAAAAAATAGACTGCTGTTCTCATGTTGCATGTATGTCAATCACGTTCGGACTCCTTTGGTGTTTAAAGCCCGATGTTCTGGGACCGTGGTCAGTTATTAGAAATGTGACGCCACATACACAACCTATCAAAGGGAACTTATACCGAGGCAAAGGTCTTGTCCAGCACTGAGAGCAGCGTCACCACTCAGTAGTTGTGCAGTCCTGGTTTGGGACCACCCTCCCTTTCCCAGAGACGTTACAACAAGCCCTTTCCAGTCAGTCGGGATGATTGTCTGCGCTCCAGAGCACAGAACTGGCCCCATTTTTTTGTAATGACACGAGTAAGCCATTTCCACCGGCGAGAGCTTCAGCATGGATGCCACAGATTCCGGAGCTTTACTCTTTCAACCGGTTTCACATGCCAGCCTTGCATTCCACCCAAACGGAGTGGAAAAACATCATCGGCCTCTTTGTATCTCGCCGTCAGCGAACACACAGGTTTTGACTCAGCCTGTCCCTGGGATCTGGTCATGGGTATCCAGTGTCTTTCTTGGGAAGACAAAGTTTCTTTAGTCTGTATGATGGGGTTCCAAGACATCCACACGGCAAATCCATTCAAGGGATTGGCTCGTCTTGAAGGCACTCCGAACTCTTCAGGATTTCCCTGGAAACACCCCAGACCCCACCCCCCTTGTGGAAGTCGTAAACTATTATTTACATTGATTTATTTGTTTGTTGTACTGCAATTTATGAGTGGCCCCATGGTTCTTTTAAAAATTGAGGCAGTAAGTAAAAGTTTTCCAACTGTTGCTGGAATCAAAGGTTGTATTAAACAAGGAAAACCAAGTTCCCTTAAAGTTTCAATTAGTTACAACATAGGTATTACCATGCACTTGGAACACAGCAACCGTAAACACTGAGCCACAAAACAGCGGTCATTCACAAAAACCCAAAATTGGAAATAGGCTTGAAGAAGGAAAAAATTCAAATTCCAAACGACACAAAATTTTCTTCAAAAAAATTATTCAAGGAAAAATAAATGAAATATTCTGAACTTGCAAGTTTTGGCTGAAAAAACCCCACGGAAGCAGGTTTCTTTCACAATCCCTTTTTTCCGGCAGGAACGTGGTTTGGTCCTGGGGGACCCCTTCCCAAAAACTTTTAAAATGAGAGATAAACTTTCAAAGAGATGCTTTTTTTTAAAGGGGGCTTGGTTCTAAGTATCGAGCTCTGGTTTTCCCGCCCACTTGTCGTTTCCACTAATAAAAATCTTCTCTTCCTTCCAAAAGTATCCATTGGTTTTTCCTTTCATGCGGTTGATTGAGAAATTCGTTCGTGTTAGTGTTGTGTAAAAACAATGACCAATCATTTGGCCAAATCCAAATGGTCAACAGGGCTCGGTGATTCAGGGCCAGAGTTTGATTTAATCCGGCCCCCAATCTTTTCCCTTTAACCTATCCAATAGTTTCATAAAACAAAGTACCCTTTCAGGGGCTTTTATTTTCACCCCACGAAGGAGGTTAATTGGATTTGGTTCCGTGTGTTCGTTAAAGTTGGCGAAAACTTTTTTTTTTCCCAAGTTTGTTTGGTCTCGGTGGTTCGTTCGGTTCCACACCCGAGGCCACCAGGTCTTTCAGCAAATCTTTGATTTTTTTGGTTTTGTGTGTGAAGGGGACCGGCGCCAAGGACAGACGGATATTTTTGGTTGAAGGAAATTCCGAATGTTGGATTCACGGGATTCTGAGGGATCTTTTCCTCTTATTTCTTTCAACCATGAGAGGATGGGCCAAAAACGGTTTGTAATTTAGATTGATGGGTCTTCAAAAAGTTGGGAACGAGTTATTACAACTCGTGGGGATGAGTTGGTGTTGGAGGTGACAAAAGAACAAGCCCATTTCCGGATTTGGGGTTAAGGGTCTGATTCAAGATGTTTTTCTCCACCTATCAAAGGTTGGGCATACCAAAAGTGTTGGACTATCCAGCCCCTGGCGGGAACGAGGACGTGCTTCCTCCAGAGTGGCTGTTCCGGTTTTTTCGTTCAAAGTTGTCAACTCTATGAGTGATTTTTTCAATTTCGTTTTGTCTGTTTGTCCGCCACAGAAAACGTTCGGTGGTTTTCTCCGGAAGAGGGGCGGGGGACCACTTTCAGAGGGTAAATCCCAATTATGGGTGCCCAACCAACGTGGACCTATTTGGGGCAATTTTTTCACCATGTGTTGAAACCCTTTTTCTCATGGGACAGAGGTGGTCACAAAAGTGGTTAAAGGTTTTCCACAATTGAAATTCGTTCAGGAACTATTAAGGAAGATTTTTGAAGTTATTGTCAAACAAAAAATGGCTGCTTTTTGAAAAGAATCACGTGACGATGGACGTTCATAATAATTTTCTTTCTGTGGAAACCCCATTAATATTCCCTGGGAATGACTTCACAAAAAATGTTCATGGTGATCAGGACGGAGCGTTTAACATTGCATTAATTAGGACGTTCATTAAACAAATCAAAACATATTTCCCTCATTGAAGGAGTATTTGCCACGTTGCCAAGTCTCAATTTTTTCACCTTGATGCGGTTTTCAGAACCAAACGTCCAAAGTTTTTTTCTTTCCCCAAAAATTGGGTGGGCCACCATTCCACGTGAACCTATGACGGTCCTATAAAATATCAAAAACATTCCACATGTAGTTTTCGGCCTCCTTGAGTGGAATGTAAAATGTGTCTCGATATGAAAGGCCGGTAATTGCGGGAGGAAAAAACATAATGTTCTGTTGCGGACAAAAAACAACAGACACAGACCACACGAACAAAAAAACGGGATTACACAAAAGGGGAATTCAAGCTTTTCTTTCCTGTTGTCCAAAGGGAAGTTCCAATTGCAATTTCCTCTCTCTTCAGTTTGGAGAAGGGTAATAAAAAACTTTCATTCGATGATTAAGGTTAGGTTTCCCCAGTGGAATTGTACAATTACGGAACTAATTAACAACCTTTTATAGGATTACTCCCCAACTAAGGAAGACAACGAAACAATGTCTTAAAAACAACAAAAACATTGTAAAAGATTAGGAAGCAAGCATTTAAATAGGCACGATGGATCCTTTGGTATTCGTGGCAACACAAAATGGAGCCACTAACGGTGAGGGATTTCAAGGAAAAAATATCGGGCTGGAAAACCGAAGAGACAGATGCCGAATGAATTATTCACCTTGTCCACTTCACCCCCCACCGAATTATAAGATTTAAAAACTTACGTCTTGGCTGCTCACTCTGTTGATAAACTCGCAGGGCTCACCTTCAAATCGTTTCATCGTGAGCAATCAAGGGAAAACCCCCCATGGGTCCCCCCTTGCCGCCACTTTGGAGGGTTTGAGTATTTGCCTTTGGCCCACTGCCGAGATAAAGAAAATGGAGGTTTTCAGTCGAGTAGACTTCCGGGCGCGGTGCCTTGGCATGGATGGGGCAATGCCTATAGCACAGATGGGCGGTAAGCCCTGGCCAACTGTGTCGTCCGTACCGAATGTTGCGATCGGCCAATGTGAACTTGCTCGGCAGGGAACGGTGAGCGAGGGCATGACTGAAAAGGCGCACCCCAATTGTGAGTTCCTGTTCGGGATTTGGTCCAAGGCCCAGGAAGTTTGGTTGCCCTTTGTTTTCTTCATCGGGAGAGTCAGGTCAGGAACCTTGGGTGGCTTGCCGCTGGCCTCGAATCCCCCAAATCCAAGCTTTTTTTCGGGGCTTCTAAGAACTTTCATGTCGGGGACCAACAGTCGAGTACGATGTTCACAACCAACCCACAGAAGTGGCATACGCCATGCATAAGTTGTGGTGCAGCCATAATGGCAGCAGGAATGATGTAAAGCCCCACGGGTTTGCCAAATTTCCCCAGTCGACAGGGAAATTCTTGCGGCTCCACCAGGGAAGTCCGTAGGCTGTGGGATTCCACACCATCATTTCGCTTGGAACATTTTGGGACCAGTGAAACAGATTTGAACTAACCCCACTGACGTTTCTTCTGCTTGAAGGGCAGGCGATGGCTCCGGCATCCGGGCAACTCTGGGAAATGCTGCTAGATATATGGAACTTTTAAGCTTTGACCGCATTGATGAACCATGCAGAAACCAGGTATGCAGGCTACCTCTTAAACAGGTAAAGTGGTTGCTCCACCAAAACTTAAAACTTTACATTCCACACCCATTGAAGCCTTTATATCCCTCCCTTTTTTTGGGCTTTTCCATCATGTACCTTTTTTTGTGGCAATGTATTTATTAGGCGGGGAACTTGTTCTCTACCAATTCCTGACGCCAAACCCCTTTCATTCGCCTTGGAACCCTTGGAGGGGATAATTTAACAGGAATAAAAACTGGTGCCTTCTTCGCCGACTCGGAAGCGCGGAATGGGACCACGCCAAGGGGGGGGGGCCTGGGCGAAAGTTTTTTTTTCAAAAACCCCGCTATGATTGCGGGAACTTTTCGCAAGCAGCGGGGCTGATCTCAGGGACCCGGAATGGGACCCCCAGCCCCACCGCCTTAAACCACTAAGCCAAACAAGGGTTCATAAAACCTTCCCCACTTTTAACCGTCTTAAGATAATTATTATGGAGATTGATCAGGAAAACCAAATTACGGATTTGTATATTTCAGAAGGTGGATTGAACTTGACCCAACGAAGCATTGTGAACTCAGTTGATTTTTTGATTTGTGAAATATTTTATCTGTTCGAGTAACCCACAGTTTCTTGGTTAGCTGTTGGATGAAAAGGGGAGCAGGTCAGACTTCTGGTAAAAGAGGAAGTGAGAGTGCGGCGCCGGGCAGGGATACCCCACAAAGGAAAACATTAAATAGTCAGTTCGCCGGATAAAACACCAAAAACAAATTGTCGGTTGCGCCCTTTCTTCATAACCGGGACAAAGGGAACAAAAAAGCTCACGACTGAAAGGTGACGGCGCGAGAGACAAGATTTCTTACCTTCTGGATAGTAAGATTTCCCTCTCAACTAGTGGTTTAGGGAGAAAAAACTCTTTTATCGATGCGGAAACTCGCCTTTGTCGAGGAAGTGTCCTTTTGAAGTGTCGCTGAGCCCAACGTGAGCAATGAAGAAATCCTGTCTTGTAATGCTTAAAAACATGACTCCCGAGCATAAGGGTTTTCCGGCGTCCGTAATACGCCCAAACTATTGACGGGACCACCCCAAAGCGGCCTACTTACACCTTCATGGTGTGGAAGTTATTGGCAGCAAAAACACGAAAGAAAGATATGTTCTTAGAATAGCGCAACACATAAGTTTCTATAATTAATATGTTTATGGACTCGAGATTCAGTGATTAAACTTGGTGGATGAATTGGGTAGTTTGTAGCAATAAACACCTTAGTGTAGATTTAGTAGTTTTGGGTCTGACTGGGTGGAAACTGCGTCGGATACAGGACTGGGGCTTCCCCTATCATTTGGAATACAAAAACGTAAACTGTTTCAGCCTGGAGTCGGGGGAGAAGTAATGCAGCTCAAACCTTTGTATTTGCTTGTGTCCCAACGTAAACTAGTTTTCCATCCCGTTAAAAAGACACCTTCGAGAAATCTCCTCGTGAAAAGCGTTAAATATTATAATATAAAAGTCGTGAAGACGACAATGGTTCACGAGCGGTTTATTTTGACGATGTAGATGTTTTCAGAAAGTCAAGGATGAGACAATGTTGATAATTATGTTATGACCAGTTATAAAATAGGATCAACATGATTGTGGTATGAGTGACAGGTTATTTAGCTGCAAAATGGGGTCGAAAAGTCTCCGGGTTTTTCGGGTTCCAACGAACTTTTCAAAATTTCGAACTGTTACGCAAAGTAACCTTTTAAAAAAGGTCACCAAAACAATCAATGGGTGGTGAGCTTATTTCATGTGAAATCCCAATAAGTGATAAAACAGAAAATATGTGCACTTATAGACTGTACGATGAGTAGTTTTAAAGGCTTAAAAGCGCCAAGGTGTGCGAAAAAGGTGGTCCCGAGAAAACCGCAATAGAAGTTTTGTATTTCCCACAACTTTTTGAAAATTTGACCTTTTATAAGGGTTCGCAGCAAGTTACAAAAGTGTGATTAATATTTATCTTGAATCCTTTTTGTGGTTGCTCTCAAAACTATTTTCTATATTCAACATGGAAACCATTCCGTGAAAGTGATTATCTAAATATTATACGTACATTTGGTAGGCATATGGCATTTTCGCACTCTCAGGAATTTTTATCCTATATCTTTTTGAATTGGAACTGCATCAGGGCGTGAAAAGGGTACAAAACACATGATGGTGTGAGATATGTCTGTCGTTCCGGGATGGCCACAAGTTGTTAGTCGTCCATTTAACGAGGCAAGGTGTTCGAGGATTAGAGCAAAAATGTTCAAGTGACTCGATTTTGCCTACCCCAGCTTTAGTAGACAGGGATCATGACTCTCAAATTATGCATAAAAAATATTGTCACCCAGTCTCAGAATGTTGACCGCATTGTGTGCTCCAGGGAATATTCAACCAAAAAATTTTTGGATTAAACTTTTTTCCTTTTTGGAATTCGTACTTATTTGGGGAAAAAATTATATACTATTAGTGGTTCAAAATTCGCGAATTTTCTAAGTTATTTGACCTTGGACCGCCCTTGAACCTTGGGATGCGTGATGGCAAATATTTTGAATACAAATGTGGAAAAGCACTCCGTGCTTTATGTGCAGGTCAAATTTCGCAGGTGCTCCAGTTTGGTAAACAATAATGACCACCCAATAAACCGAACCCCTGCGGTTCATGTATTCGAAGCCACCACCCTCGCCTCAGGTGTACGAAGACTGTGACCCTTTATAATGTTGTAATAAAATATCGCCACAATATTTCAAGTTTTTTTTTTGATAGCCTTCTCACGTCCGACCTTGGACCTTGGGCCGAAAAATTTCGCAAATAAATAGTTTGAGCGATCTTGAGGACTATGCAATTGGGCTTTTTTTCTTTCCCCTCTGGGGGGCTGGTTGCTCCTGCCTCCACACCTTTTTTCGGCTTCCCACGCTGTGGGGGAATTTTATTCATTTGGCATTTCCGGAATCGTTGGGCAATTCTTCCTGGCCATTGGAGGCTGAGTCTCTTTGGGCCTTCTCACCTCTCAACGCCAGGGCAGGTCGTGTCTTATCTGTCTTCTACCAATTTTTCTCTCCGGTTCACCCAGTCTCATTGGTTTCCGTGTGTGAATGTTTACTGGGCCACCGATGATTGGGAAACCCAAAAAACCTTTTCCAAATTTCCTTCTTACATTATCAACTTACCGAAAACGGATCTGTTCCATGCCAGTTTGTTAACTCAATCTGCAACGATGTTTTAATTGTGGGGTTCCTCCGCAACAACCGGTTGCAACTTCACCAATCCCGGGATTTCCGCAGTGGAATTAACCTCCTCCTGGAAACCCGGTATGGAAGAATTTCCATTTCCAACCCCACTTCTATTTTCCTCTCTTATTTTCTGACAGTTTATTGTCAAACCCCATTATCTTTTTCTGGCTCAGTAAACCAAGTGAGCAACCTCAATTATTGTTAGGTGTGGTCTGGGCTCCTCGGGGGGGGAAATTTGGGAATAACACCCAGGTGGGACGTTGAAAATCTTTTTGCCTTTGCATTCCCTTCCGAGGTCGGGCAAAATTGAGTGCCCCAACTGCTGTATCCTGCGGCGGAGTGGTGGAACCCTGTCCGGTGTTACCCCTCTAAGCAAGGGGAAGACTGTTTAAGCAGCACCAACCAGCTTTCCCACGCAAAGGAGAGTATGGTTTGGTCGCCCAATTGATGACCTTCAAAACAAAGAATTTGGCTGTTTTTGGCCAAAAATTTTCCAAATTGGCAGAGACTTGCGTCTAACCCTCTTTGCCCACAGAAATCTGACCATTGATTCTGGCCATGGGAATTCTTCACAAAGCCAATTTTCTTCCAATGGCCAAACTTTTCACCGGTCATCCCATTCTGTGGCTCTCTAAAGAAATCCCATTCCATCCCCATTTTAAAATCCCGGCACACTTGAATTTTTTCTGGAGAAAGGCCAGTTGTGGTTCAGGGGGGGCATTGGCTTTTGAACATGGGGGGAAAAGCCAAAAAACCCGGGGGACTTGAGGGAACTTTTTAGGTTCCACTTCTGGGGAGGGGGGCTCGGCCCCACAATTGTGCCGTCCAAACCTTGACGCAAAGGGCCAAAGGGAAACGTTTCATCTTTCCCAAAATCTCAATTATGTTTTGAAAAACTCTTCCAACCAGTCTCCTTGATTTCCTAAAATCAAATGTGCTTGCCCGAGGTGAGGTCCCCTGGTGTGATGTGTGTGTTGTTGGGTGTGTAGTTGTGTGTGTGTGTGTTTGTGTGTGGTTTGTGTGGTTGTGTTGTGTGGTGGCTTCCCTCAAATTTCGATTTCTTTAACCCCCAAATGGTATAAATCTTGGAGATTTCTTTTGCCAAACACGAGGCGGGCAGAATGTCTTGAAACTTCTGTTGGCCTCCAATTTGCAGTGTAAACCCAAAAAACCAACATCCCCTTTGGTCCCATTACCCCTCCTACCCACCGTTTTTCTGCTGGCAATTTTGGCATTTTTTCTTCATCCCAAGAAGGCAAGGAAAACCTTTTTCTGTTCAAAGTTCTCGGGACGTTTGGCTTCCTTCAAATGGGCCCAAGATGAGGGCCTCGGGCCATGTTTTCTCAAAATCGTGATCTGTTGAGGGCTCTTGCCTCTCCTTCTCTGCTCTATTTTCAGGGGGGCCTGTTCCCTCCCCTTTCGGATGGCCTCCCATCTGGCCTGAATGTCAGCAAAAAACATCAACTTTGCTGTTTCACAGAAAGGTGAAAAAAAAAATAGGGAATGTTGGGACTGTCGATATGTCTGGAAATAGGGAACAAAAAAATAGACTTGCTTGTTTCTCCTTTGTTGCATTTGTATTTGTTGGGGTGGGGGGGCCCATGGGGGTCTTATTTTATTGATTGTCCATCTCTATAAGGGGTGGTGGCCTCTCTTGTTTGAGCTTAACCTTTCTGCCTTTCTTCATAAGGGCCCAATCCGATTTCCATCCCCAACTAACTACCCGATGTTACCGAATTCTCGGGGTAAAAACCCCCCCTTCATAAAACTTTTCAAAATCCAAAAAAGCTGATGCCCAACAACCTTCAGCTCTTTTTTTTGTTTTCCTCAATTCTCGATGTGGGCTGAACGGACATCCCAGAGGCTGTGCTATCCCACCTCTTTCCCTCCAGGACCTGGTTAAGTGGGTGGGCACCGGCTACTTTTTCGTCTTCCCCCATCCCTTTACCCCACAATCTTTCAAATACCCCATAAACCTTTTCCTAAAACCCAAAACCCTCTTACTGGAAATTTGCCAGTTTCCCTTTTCCCTTCTTACTCTCTTATTTTCGATTTTCATTATCCTTTTATAAATTATTTCTTTTCACTGCCCTGCTGTTCAATTTGTTCCCTTCCACAACCTTGCTCTTCCTATTGAGGGGCCTCAATTCATTTAGAAGTGGCCATTAAAGCGCTGCATTGGTGCCCGGGTCCCCCCAAAAGGAAACGTCCGGCTTTGGATTCGGGAAACACTGACCCTGACCCCATTTTGGACGTTTAAATTTGATTCATTTTTCAATTTAATTCGAAATGGGATAAATTAATTCAAAAATCAAATGGAAGACCAAAAAATAGGTGCGGGGCCCACGGATTTGAGTCATAGGAGGAGCGGGAGCCGGAAAAACCAAGCAAAAAAAGGCCAAAAAGATTTAAGTCATAGAGAACCTGATAAAGGTCCACAGGTTCACGGGCTTAACAACTCACCTCGAAACCCATCCAGGTTACAGCCCAAGCAGGGCCTTTTCCAAAAACAAACAAAAAACCAAACAAAACAAAAAAACAAACCACATCAAAATATAAATAATTCTGCTGGCCGAACCATTGTGTCCAATCATGTTAAAATGTTATTTAACATGACCCCCCGGAACACTTCTGGTCATTTAATGTGAAGTTTCACGTCGATTGATTTAAAGGCGTCCAGAGCGAAACTATTATAATTTATTCTTTCATTTTCCAATATGGCAGGGCCGCCAAACCATGTGGGGGACCTATTTCAAAGTAATCTCCTTTTCCGGAAACTTTGTCAAACCCCAAGGGGCTTGCGGGACATTTCTGCGGTTTTTCCCCCTCGAATCTGTCGAACCGTTCTGGACGAAAGAACCATTCTCAGAAGGTATTTTGGAAAAAAACCCCAATTTGTTAAGGCAACAATTAAAAAAGGGTGGCACCATTCTTGGTCCAGCCCCTTCATTGGCCCTTTTTTCATGGACTTTCTTTTTCCTTTTGTTTTGAAGTTTTCCCTTTGAGAAAACTTCAAATTTGATTTTTTTTTTTTAAAAGATTAATAAATAAGACAAAAACGAAACAACATAAAAAAAAAGTAAAAAAGCCAGGTAAGTTTCAGGCGAACTCACAAGGTTGAGAAAGCAACAAAACCACAACCGTTGCAGGGGTTTTATCTTCGCCTCTTGAGATGAGTAATCGTAAAGGTTGTTCCTTGAGTGGGAGGTTGTCTGGGGTAGTTTTCTTCTTTTCATTCAGGGGAATGAGATTTGGGCAAATTTCATCCGAAGTTCGGTTAGTGGAAAAGAATTTGGAAAATCTTTGCTAAAAAAGAACTAAGAATGGAACAAACAGGAAGATAATAACCATGATGGACCAATTTTTTCATTTTGCGAGAAGGAAATTCGGGGAATTTCTTTTTTCTTAATTCATTTTACTATTGTGCCCGTACCCGTTGCGTTGGCCGTACGTGGCAAAAATTAATTTAAAGTAAAACTTAAACCTTTGTGCCAAAACAAAACAACCACCAAAAAACAGCCGTTCTTCGCTCTGCGTGCCCCGTTACATGGGTGGGGCCGTACGTGAAAAAAAAAAACAAAACAAAAACTTTCAACAACCACAAAGGCCGTCCCTCGCTACCGTAACGGGAGGACTGGAATTGGGGGTTGTGTTTATCTATTTTAAAATGGCCCATAAGAATCGAGAAATTATTAAGGGGAATACGTTCAACACTATCCGGAAGTGCCGTAACGTAAACCCGTTAATGGGAACGCGGGGCTGAGGGGACTCCTTTCCCCAACGGGCACGCCCCAACCGCAGCCAAACGTATGGTTTCTTGTCATTGGGTAAAACTAAATGGCCCCTTTTCCCCATCGCGGCCCACGGGCCTACCGCGGCAGGGCAACGTGTCCTGGTCATTTGGTTTTTGGGTAAATAAATGGCCATTAAACTTTAGGAAACCCTGCCATTTTAATATTCAAAAGGCTTGAAAAGGCAAACATTTTTACTTCAGGGTCCCCAGCAACCTGGCATTTCAATGGAGGATGGGACCAGTGGTTGGATCGGGGAAGGAAGAAAAGCGGGTCCACACACAACCCAACACACCACCAACCACACACACACAACCCCACAAGGGAACACAACACCACACCACAACAACAAAACAAACCACACCACATGCTGGATTAATAGATAGATTAATTTGTTATTCTCCGCCACGAAGGTGGAAGGAGGTTGTTTTTCATGCTTTGGGTCTGTGTCTTGTCTGTGTGTTGCAGTGATATCTCAACGTTGTGGGACGAAATCCGGAAAATTTGGTATGGGGAGTAGGTGTTGTGGGAACAAGGACGGAAAGCGATTAAGGATTTTTGGGAAGGGATCCGGATTTCCAAATTTGTGGCTTACGGAATTTGGAAGGTGATTTCTTCAACCCATGAGAGTTGGACAGAAAATGATAAACCATTAAGGGCCTGAATTTTTTTTTTAAAATTAATTTGGTGGGGGTGAATATGTTTCTGTTGGGGATCAGGCATGAAAGTGGGTAAGGTATGCGCTTACCGCGCCCCGAACTCGTAAAACCCAAGGTAATGGATGTACGGCGATTACAAAATTTCCCCGTGCCTCCGTCGCCTCCGGCCTAGTTTGCACGTGCCCTACCCCCTCCGACATATCTCCGAGGATCAACCGTGTTCCGGCCTCGAAAGGAAAACCGTCAAAAGCTATTTGGGCTCAGCTAGCAAACCGCCCTCCAACCACCAACCCCAACAAATTTGGTTCAAGGGTTTAACCTAAACCGCCAAGGAGACGCACCAAATATATCTTGGTTGGATAAGTGTCCGCCCCTTCCCTTATTAGAAACCAGAATTGTTTAAGCCGGTCAGGTGAAAGAGGGCAATCAAACTTCAATTCACCCCCACCAAACCCCCCAGTAATTGGGATCGGGCTGTGGTTAAATTTTGTGGTTGTTTCAAAGACTTATTTAGAAAAACAACAAACAACAGACAGGAGGTGAAAAAAACATTAAAACCTCCTCACCCTCGGGTGGGGCAGAGGTAATAAGGTTTCCTGTTAAGGTTCCCTTCTGGTTGTGGTGGGATTTCCACAAGAAAAAGATTCAAACCACGGAAGGCACCAAGTTGCTTTCAAAAGAATCCCGGATAAAGTTTGTGGGAAGGCACAGGATCAGGATGGGCCGTTACATATTTTAAGGCCTTGAAAATTATCCCCTGGAGGCACAGGTCAAGACAATTCATTAAGAAGTGGGAAATGTGTATGTACCAACCAAGAACCCCTTGCCTAGGTCAGGGGGCCGTCCCTTCTAAAAAACTGGATGGACCCAGGCAAGGAGGAGCTTGAATTCGGAGGCCACCGAAGGGGCCAATGGTAACTTGCAAAGAGCTTTACACAATTAGCTTTAATGGGGCAAGAGACTTGGTCACTGTGTTGGCCCACGTGACATATCCCAAAAGCACTCCAACAAATTTTTGGTTCTGTTTCCATGTTCAGTGGGGGCAAAGGAAGGAGCCATTTATACTTCAAAACAACCAACCCTTTGAAGGTTTCCCATTTTGAAATGCAAAAAAAATTTTTCCATCGGAGATTTCTGAAAAAGCCACCGGTTGGGCAAAAAAGGTTGTTGTCTACGAACCCAAGATGGGAAGGTTTTGGTGGACAAAAAAAAAACCTTTACTTTGCGGGGGCAAACCCAAACCAACATCAACCATCATTCCCAAAAAGAAACACCATTTCCTCCTTGTGAAGGTTGGCGGGCCGGCATATGGTTATGGGGGGAAGTTTTTTTCATTTTCAAGGCAAAAACTGGGGGCCACTTGTCAGAGGAAGGGGAAAGGAGCCCATTACAAGAAACTCCTCGGAGGGA
>JAXMNL010000537.1:24075-38851 GCA_035128595.1 Eptatretus atami
TGAGAGTGTGAGATTTGTCCGGATTGAAAGACATGTTCCACGTTGTTGACCAGTTTGTGATTTTACCCAGATCTGCAGTGAACAGATCCGGCATTGAGGACATGGCTCTGGAATCGAAGGCCTTCCATGAAAATGGAATCTCACATCAGCTTGATTATTTCTCACCTCCAGCCCATTCATTCCTCTGTCAACCCCTTGCTTCTCCAGGTTGCACACATTCAGTCAAAAAGCCTTTCCTTGTTATTCTTCCCAAGTCTATATTCAATGCCCACGTCCAATCTTTCACAACCCTCTGTATTTATATATTTTTTTTGCTTGTTGGAATTGTCTTCCTGAGTCCGATGTTTCAAAATATTCTGCACAAGATTTTAACTCTGTTTCCCACAGCTCCCTCATTGTCTCTCCCATTCACAATGAGCATCACAAAACCCCATGAAACATGAGCTTTCTGCATTTCCACTCCTGTTGTGCGTCGGGTTTTTTGTCCCATTGTTTTTGATGCCCCTTGTCCTTTGATCTCATCAACAAACTTCACATTAAAATCCACTCATATTAAATAATCTCTACATCCTTATCCATCCATGGGGACCATACTCTGTGCAGAGCGTTGGTGCTGCCGAAGCAGTCTCCTCGGCTATTGGGTAGAGTCCTGGACGGGTCACCACTCCGACACAGGATAGCAGCAAACTGACACTCATTTTGCCAACCTCGGAAGCTTTAAAGTTTCGAAAAGTTCACGTTACTATTTAAAGATGATTCCATTTCGTATTGTTAAATTTCGTAAATACACTATTTATTTCGTAAATACACTTATATACGTATATACGTAAATACACTATGAGGTCTCGCTAGTGGCTAATAAGGCACGTGACGAAATATCGAAGTTGTTGTTTTTTATTATTTATTTATTTTTTTTAAGCCACACAACCTCAGTACGCTGCTCTTGACACATTTGTCCTTGTGTTGTTACCCTCGCGAAGGAGAGGGTAAACAGTTTTTGGGTGCGTTTGTCTGTCTTGACCGTCTCCGCAACCGCTTGACGGATTGAGACGAAATTTTACACCTATGTGCCGGACTACTCATGTAAATGGTTATAAATCGTTAAAATGACGTTCCATAGGTCACGAGTGTGGCAGCCTGGTGGAAAAAAAAAAAAAAAAAAAAAAAAAAATGGGGGGGGGAAAAACTTTCGGACCTCTGCATCTCCGAAAACCGCACAACGAAAAAACAATTGAAATTTGTCACACGGCAAGTCCTCCTCATTGCGGAAAAACTGTAATGTTTGATGACGTAATAAGTGCTTTCGTTATGACGTCATTAATTGCTATGTAGACGTCATATCTGATCAGAAGATGGTATGCTGTTCGGCAAGCGAGGGGGTGGTATTTGTAGTATCGTATGTTAATATCGTTCGTTGAATATATATAGATGGGCGTAATCCTGGCAACTTCTAACAACTTTCTCTTGACTATTCTCTTCATACTTCCGAAATCTTCACAATTTGTGTTCCCATTTATTTGCGCAGGTGAGTAGCGATTGCAAAAAATCGAATATAGGATTCTTTAAAGAGGGGAAATCGATGACGTCACAATCAGCGCGTTCGGCTGCAAACCGACGCCGGGTCCCAGACGTGACAGTCGCTTTACTTAACTAAGTCCATGAGTTCAGGACGTTATGTGCAACTCAGCATTTACGACTTTTATCCTGCCATGTAGTTACATCTGTTGATGGAGGTAATATGAACGATGAATATGTCAAATGTTCGTGTTACTTCATCCGCACTAGTGTCAAGCCAACATTCTAAAGGACCGTCTCAAACGCTTACCATCGGCACCCAACACGCCACCAAATATGAAGCTGAGCTGATAAAATGTGGTGGCGCACAACATTCCAAGACACGACCGTTAACCGAGTGTTGTGATTCGTCCTGTCCCCCGATACCCGTCTGTAAGATGGGGAACTCTGCCGGTATAATAAAAGACGTTTCTATTTTCAAAACGTGTCCCATCTGTTATTTTGGCAAACCTTTCCAATAAACTTAATAACTGTTCACCCCCCCCCTTCTCCCCCCCTAACTTCCCCCCCTTTATTCCCTCCCCTCCTCCCCCCCCCCCCCCCCCTCCCTCCCTCCTATTCCCCTATCCCTTCTATTCCCCCCTCCCCTACCTTCGTCCTTTTTCCCTCCCCCCCTTTCCTTCCTTCCTCCCCTTCCTTTCCTCCCCCCCTAATCTTATGGGATGGGAAAAGCATTGAACATTTAATGTCTACAGTCCACACGATGAGATTGCAAGTGTATGCTCATGTACTTGTATACAATTACATCAAGGACCAAATTTCCAAAAATCAATATCTTTTTTTTTGTGATTGTTCGTGTCTTGTCTTCCACCTCTGATATGGAGGAGGTTGAATGTTTTCACACCTGGCTGCCTGTTTGTTGTCTGTTTGTGTGCAGGATATCTCAGGAAGTTTCGGACAGATTTGGATGAAATCTGGTGGCAGGTTGGGTGTGTGACAAGGACGATTGATTCGATTTTGGTGAAGATTGAATCTGGATTATAGATTTATTTTTTAATTTTAAAGTGATTCTCACCAGTGAGAGAGGATGTGCCAAAAAAACGGATATATGCATGATATTGCGAATGAGTTTGGGACAGCTATGACAAACAAGGTGGTGAGTTGGTTCGGTGACAGACAGCAATTAGAGTTGGTTCAGGTGCCGGACACAGCATCCAAGCCTATGGGTGGAAGGCAAAATGTTAAACTGTTCAGCCTGCGTGGAGCTATGTTCTCTACTGAGTGCCATTCTCTTGTTCCTTTTTTATTGCTAAATATAAGACCAAACAACATAATATAATCTTCAAATGATGCTCACCCACACAGTGTATTTCTGACTCATGTAAGTAGATGGATGGCGATGAACCCACGGTCTGCAATGACTCGAAAGCATTCATTCTTGAAATACAGCGCAAGGAGTCGGCGTTTGACTACATTCCTTTTGAATGAATGGACAAGCCATGCCTTGCCAGATGCCGTTGAAAGTCCCGCAGGATTGAAGAGTATGAAATTCGAAAGTGTTTGGGAGCATCTTCACCTTGCAGAAATATTTATTGTCATTAAGGTAGCAGACAATATTTCAATAAAACAAACAAGTAAAAAAGACATAAAATGTTCAAAGCCCCCGTTGTTTTAGTATTTTGCTGTGGAGTTAAAGGCTAGCCCGATGGTTATGTACAACTAAAATGGCCACCAGCTACCAGTGGCCACTTTGATGACGAATCACATAATAAAAGAGGGAGGAGCAGAGCGAAGGGGGGGAGAAGAGGAAGGAGGAGTGAGGGAGGAGGAGAGAAAGGAGGAGAGAGGAAGGGAGGGAGTGAGGGGGTGGGGAGAGGGAGAGAGGTGGTATGGGTGGAAGAAGAGAGAGAGAGGGGGTGAAAGATGGAGAGTGGTGAGAGAGGGAGAGGGTGATGAGAGAGCCATGCGGTTGATTCTACCTTAGTCCACTGCCATAGGAAACGCGTTGCAGAGACAGCTTCATCACGAGATTCTTCAGTCAGGATTGAAAACCTTGACATGGATCAAAAGTAACCACATTCCATGATCTGACAGGGAAGGTTGTTCAATGCAGCACAATGCAATCAACAACTTGTAATGTTATGCAATCATTCACAATAAATTGAACCAAGTAAAACACACAAACATCTGCATATGAACTCTTTTTAAATCTGTTTGGTTTGTCCTGCAGACGAACTGATATATTTTTTGAATATCCTGACAGCGCAATTCTGTGTAAAATTAACTTCATATTCAAGAAATTAACTTGGTTGCATGTATGTGATTGTGTGAGATCAAACACGTTCTTGGATCTTTCTTTCTGTTGCTCAACTTTGGTTCTCAATGTATTCTGATCCAAGCTCTGCCCGTACAGTCTATAACCGCAGCCAAAAAACAAAACAAGTCCTGGCGAGGTCTGCATCTCTGATTGCTCTCATTCTTGTTCGACTTTGATATCTGTATTTGAAATACAAGTTTCAAAAACGTTCGCTGTTGATGTGACACTTGCAAACGCCACTGCACAAGTCACAGACCCCAACTGAGAAAGATCCATTGATTGGTCTACCCGACCGGTACGATGTCACAAGGAAATTACAAGGAAATTTTTTTCACCAAAATAATCATGAGGTTATATTCAATGTAAATGATGGGTATGAATATTTCAGGCAATTCAGGTGAATAATTGAGCGTTAATAACACAAATGACACACATGGGGCCAAACATGTTCCGAAGTTTCAATTTTTTTTCCCCATGAAGTGGTTTCGGAGATACAAAGATCCAAAGTTCTCTTTTATTTTCCAACTGGCTGCCACACCACGTGACCTTTGGAGTCATAATTATCATTTAAAAACGTTATACATGAGCAGTCGCACCTATGGTAAAGTATTCCTATCAATCGGATCAGAGCGGATCTGGATACGAGAATTATTTAATTTCCAAAGTGATCTTCACAAATTTGAGAGAATGTGGTCAGAAACGATGTATAGGCATGATATTTCAAAAATGTATTGGGCCGATTGTTCTCGTGGATCAGGCACTTAGTGCGGAGGTACGCGCTCAACCGAGTATCCTTCTCGCTCCCAATGTGTCAAATATGGATGTGGCCACAACTCAAAATACACATGCTATTTGATGGGGTGCAGATTTAATGTGCACCACTTGTGAAACTTCAGCCTTCATTCTAACTCTGGAAGATGCCAAGTTAAATATCAAATAATTATTACTATCCTGTTTTTTTTTTTTCTCATGGAAAAGAAAAAATTTCAAACTTTCACCAAACTCTTTACCAAATTCTTGGTCAATTGATGACATTGATGTAGGATAGAATTAAAGACAAGAGGAATTTGTCTTCTTTTTAGACGTTCGAATGTCATTCCTGCCACCCCGGGATGAATCATGCAGCTACAACCTGTACATCTTCATCGTCAAAGAAGAATCCCCAGGTTTTGCCCAGGCTGTCTTCCATGGCATTCCATCATTTGTACGAACTATCTCGTTCGTTATCTGAAGTAAAAACAAAGTGTGGAAAACTTAAATGTGGATCATTTCAATACAGGCTTACTGATGATTGATCCAGTAAGTCTGTTATAAAAAAAAAAAACATTAAATAAGAGATAATTCAATTAAGAATGATTCTCGTGATATAAGGTTGGAAAATTATTCTGATCGACAATTTCAGATGAAAATACAATTTCATGATGCAAATTTTTTCACCCTGCGCCTGAATTTTGATCGGGCTGGGTTTGTGAGAATTTGCGAAAACTCTTTATCCAAGTTTATGTCAAGGTTGTAATCAGCTGCAGCAGTGGGATAAGTGGAGGGAAGAGCATGAGGATTGGTACGCAGGTGAGAAAAAGTACAGCGTTTTTGGCGCTAAAGTCACGTACCATTGGGTTCGTCATACTTTTCAGAGGTTTCCTCAGTTGAGTGCCTGGAGTGTGTTCGGCCAATTGGATTTTTGGGGGATTTAAAAAAAAACTACTCAATCATGCCTGTCTTTTGTAGTTTATGTGAAAGTAATCAGTAAATGATCCACCGACCCCATTCCTTTACTGGGTGGAGGGAGTGTTTTAGGCTCACACAACAAAAAATATTAAAAAAAAAAATTGATTTCTTAAAAAATGCAAACAGAATTTTTACAACAGAATTTTTAACAGCCAGATTTTTAACAACAGGGATTTTTACAACAGGCATTTTAAAAAATGAACAGCACCAGGCCACATGCCCAAGTACGAGGCTGGTGTACGGACTTTATAGTGTGTCATGATAATGAATTGTTATATTTCATCGTGGACATGTCTGGTTGCCTTTGACCAATGGGTAAACACTAGGAAGTAAATTGGCCAGTAGTTAAAAGTTATAGCAGGAAAAGTTCAAGTTGCATTTACTTTCTGTGGCATAAACAAATCCTTTGTAAAGCTGCTAATGTCAGCAGATCTCAAGAGAGGTCGCTCAAACTTCGAAAATTCATTCTCATTAATATAATTGTTGGGCAAGTTTATGCAAGATCAGAGTTACATGCTGCACACCGCAGAACGCAATTTGGCTTTTTATGTCAATGTGCAATCGTAAAAAAAGCATTTATATACAATTTGGCTGAAGAAATGAGACAAAAGATCAAAGAGCTTACCTGGTCTCCCACGGCATTGATGACATTGGCATGTTAATGTCATCGATGAAAACCAGTCATTCTTGCGCCCACCTGGCTTGGTCCATATGTTGTGCCCATTCGCTTATCCACAAAGCTTCAATCGTCCTTGGAGTGGAAGAAAGCTGTTCATAAGAGCAATTTAGAATAAAATATACCGCTTCGAGGTATCACAGATAAATGATGATAACGAGGCTTTTAAAGTGTGAGGTTCATTTATGACTCCACAATATCAATGATGTATAACTATATATATAATGGAGCAAGTGTATTCCTTCCATTGGGACCATTACTCTGTGCAAAACGTTGTGTTGCCTCAGCAGTCTCCGGCTATTGGGCCACAATCTGCGACGGCTCACCATCCGAGCACAGGATAACTCGAATGGCCTCAATCACCAGTGAGCTGGGTACTCATTTTGGCCGACCTCGGAAGGATGACAGGCTTGAATCAAACCCCACCTGGTATTATTTAACAGCCCGACGAGTGGATTTGAACTCAGACCTGAGGAACAAGCCTGGCAAGTGTATCGTATGTGATTTTATGATGTATGGATGTATGTCGATGTATGTTTGTATATCTGACTGACGTCACCACCATGTGTTAACGTGAAATTACTTAACCTAAGTGCCCAGAGGACCCAAAAGACCCCCCCCCAAGAGGACCCGAAGGCCCAAACGTATGAGGACCTTAAATGGACTGGAGAGCGCAAATATCTCAAAAACCCAAAGACCCCAAGGCCTGAAAGACTAAAATATCCCCCAAGACCAAAGGTACCTGACAATACTCTAAAACCCAATGTACCCCGAGATCCTTAAAGACCCCCGAAGACCAAAACACAAGGAGGACCTGAAAGACTCAAATACCCAAAACGCCTCAACTCGCTGAACAGCTCAGCTCTGCCATTCAGCCTGGCCCTGTGACTCATGGTCAATGGTACTTCCTCGGTCCCTTTGAGAGACAAATTCTTCTTCGCCCTTCAGTGAGTTCCAAGACATCACCGGCAACATCCAGGATGATGCGTCTTGAAGGTAAATCCCAACCAACTCTTCAGGATCTCTTAAGCACCCAGACCCCCCAACCTGGTTCCACTCAGGCCTGTTCACAACTCCTCAGCGACCCTCTCCTCCTCTGACCTGCCAACATCTAAGCCAAGGCTATATATTATATATATATATATATATATATTATATTATATATTATATAATATATATATATATATATTAATAATATATATGTGCCATTGACGATCCCCACTTCAACTTTGCAGAACGAGAGCAATTTTCACGCGCAAGAATGGGCACAGTTTTCACACTCACTGTTGCAAAACTTTGTGGAGACCCACTCAAAAAGACTCAGGATGAAACCGGAAGACAAGAAGGAAACCGACGAAGAGCAAAGATTGGAATCCATCAGGAGGAACCTGCATGCTATCGGACCTTGGGTTCACCGTACGCCACACCTCAAACCCATGCAGGTGAAACAAGTGAGCTTTACAAAAAAAATTCTGCAAGGAATTTCACTCTCCTTGGAGAATAGGTATGAAGATCGGAATATAGAGATGAAGAGAAGAAACAGCAATTATTGGAATGAATAAAGAGAATTTATTATATAAAATAAAAAATACAGCAGTGTATTACGTGTAAAAAATATATAATATAATAATAAATGCAGTCATTGCTGCAAAAGTTTTGCTTTCACCAAGTTATGACCTCAGGGGCTGAAGAACTTTTGCAACCCAGTAAATTTTGATTCGTATATGTGTATTTGGAGCTTTCCTGCACGTAACGTCCTTCACTCATAAGTATTTAGTTTGATCTTTTCAGTTGTGAATCAAAAAGTAATTGGAAAATTATGTTTCTGTTATAATTCTCGAAATGAGGTGACTATTGGTGGGGGCGAATATCTTTCCAGCCTCCTGTATCGCTATAAAAAATCAGTCCGATTACATCGAATGCCTTTTCTGAAAAGGGCTGAATTAAAAAACACTTACCTTGATTGTTTTGTGCATTGTGCAAAAGAGTTGTCGGTCCTTACATTGTCTAATTTGCGCACAAGAATAGAAAGTACTCGGGAATGAAGTCAGAGGGATATACTACTCTTGCTTCTGGCATATTTCCAATTGATTCCCAGTACCTGCCATATTAAAAGAGAAAGATCCTCTTGAACATTGGAGAATATTTGTTTTTGTGTGAGTCCACAAGCACACACTAACTCTACGGGAACACGACAAGGGCGGTCCTGTTAAACCTTTCACCAGGAAGATGAAAGCTAAAAAGAAACCATGATAATAACAACAACTGTAAAAAGAAACAGTGAATCTTTCAATACAGCGCGTTTGTGGTGAGCAATGAGGACACTAATGTATTAAAATATGCAATTTTGCTTTTTCAGTGAAAACACAATTAAAAGCGTACTTAATATTTGAAAATGTAAAAATCTTGTATATTATTGGTTGATAAGGCCCTTTATATAACAGAAGGAATGAAATCTTTCGCATACAGCGTGGCAGGGAGGCCGCAAAAAGAATGATAGCATAAAAGAACTTAGCTTTTCAGCATTCGAGGCGATCGGCGCAAAGCGGCATTGGTGGGCGGGAATGACGTCTTTCGGCGCGAAAATGCGAATGGTGGGCGGAAATTTGACGTCTTTCGCGTGAAATGGATGGTGGGCGACAAGACTCTTTCGGCTGCGAAATGCGAATGGTGGGCGGAAATGACGTCTTTCGGTGCGAAATTGCGATCGGTGGGCGAAATGACGTCTTCGGACAGTGAATGCGATGGTGGCGAAATGACGTTCTTTCGGCAGCGAAATGCGATAGGTGGCGGAAATGAGTCTTTCGCAGTGAATGCGTGGTGGGCGGAATGACGTCTTTCGGCGCGAAATCGATGTGGGCGCGAAATACGTCTTTCGGCGGAAATATGCGATGTGTGGGCGGAAAATGACGTCTTTCGGCGCGAAATGCGATGGTGGGCTGAAATGACGTCCTTCGGCGTGAATGCGTGGTGGCGGAAATGACGTCTTTCGGACCGCGGAAATGCGATGGTGGGCGGAAATGACGTCTTTCGGCGCGAAATGCGAGGTGGGCGAAATGACGTTTTCGTTCTTCGTACATGAGAGGGGCGCGTTTTCTTGGTTTTTTTCCGTCAAGCAATTAAATTAAATGGTTTTCCACATATATAACACATTAGTTTCACAAATTTCCATTGAAAATAAATCCGGTTATTTCCGTCAATTCTCGCTATTTCCGTCTAGGTTACGCACTATCTACCGGCACGGCCGTCATGGCTGTCTTGAGGCACGTGGAGGGGGACAGGGGACACCGGAGACGTGCGTAGACGTGGTAGACACCGGGGACATTTCATCGATGCACTTGTATTACAGCGCACGTGCTGTAATAAAAAAACTGAACATAAGCTTGTTAAATTATCCACAAATTAAAAGAGATTAAATTTAAAAGCAATTTTGAGTCATTTTTTTTTCTTTCCACGTATTTTGTTGTTTATCGTCTCTCCTTTTGCTCAAGAGTGGTTGCATGTGATTAAATAACTTTACAGCAATTGCTAATTCCCATTTTACGTGATGATTGAGGATGTGGATGACATGATTTGTGACGCAAGAAAAAAACAGAATTTTCTGTGAAACTTACAACCATCCTTCAAATATGGCAAACTTCATCAACGCATACACTGACATCAACCTACCATTCTGGCTTGACAAAAACTCAAAATAGTTGTCTGGCTATTCGGACGATCTTGGCAGGTCAAAGCTTTCTTTTGTCGTGTTCGCGAGGAAATCTTTCCAGTTGGCCCGGGTCATCTCTCTCGAGCACAACACACACACACACACACCCACACACACACCACACACACAACACACACACACACACACACACATTACTAGGAATTATAGTAGATATTGTATACCTCCGCCACCAAACGGTGGAAGGAGTTTTGTTTTCATGCTTGTCTGTCTTGTCTGTCTGTTTTGTGTGCAGATATTCTCAAAACGTTTGTGGACGGATCCTGATGAAATTTAGTGGGGACGTAGGTGTTGACAAGACGAAGCAATTAGATTTGGTGAAATTCTGATCCAATGTGGGCACGAGATTTTAAGTGATTTCTTCACCATTGAGAAATTGGGACGAATGATACTAGCCTGATATTTCAATAATTGTTGGGTCTGATTGTTCTGTTGGTCAGGCATTGAGTGGTAGAGGTATGAGCTCTACCGGAGCGCCCGACTCGTTACAACAGTAATGATTGTACGTGATTACAAAAAATTCCCCGTGCTCCGTCGCTCCACCAGTGCCGTGCCCTACACCTCCCGACATAATCTCGAGGATCACGTGTCCGCCTCCGAAGGAAACCGCTCAGCATTTGGGGCTTGGCAGCATTAACCGCCCATCACCACAATCACCACAATTGGTTCAAGGGGTTTCACCCTTAACCGCCAGACGCACAACAATATCTTGGTTGGCTTAAGTGTCCGCCCTCTTTACCAGGCATTGTAAAGCGCTCAGGATGGAGCAATCACCATCCAAATCCACACCCAAGTTAAATGTGCGATTCCCGGCCTGTGTTAAATTTGTGGTTATTCAGACTATGTCAGACAACAACAACAACAAAACAGACAGAAAAGGGATGAAAAAACATAACCTCCTTCGCCTTCGGTGGCAGAGGTGATCAGGCTGTTCCTGTAGGGTTTCCCTGGTGGGTGGCTGCATTCACCAGAAAATTATTCAACCACGACACCAGGTGCTTTCAAGAAGACTTCCCGGATAAAGTTGCTGCAAAGACACAGATCAGGGGATGGACATCAATATTTTTAAGGCCTTGATTCCCTTGGAGCACAGTCAAGACAATAATAAGAAGTGGAATGTGTTATGAGGTACACCAAGGACTTTGCCTCGGTCAGCCGTCCCTCCTAATTAGGATGACCCAGCAAACGGGAGACTGCATAGCAGAGGCGACCGAGAGGGCCAATGCAACTTCTGAAAGAGCTACCACATGCTTTTATTGCAAAGACTGGTCACTGTGTGCACGTGACAATCCCAAGCAACTCCACAATCTGGTGTGTCAGGTTCTGTGCGCAAGAAGGAAGCCATTACTCAACAAAACTCACATGCAGTCCCGTTTGAGAAATGCAAAAAATCACCTCCGGAGATTCTGAAGCCACGTGGCAAAAAGTTTGTTGTCTGACCGAACCAAGATGAAGTTTTGGTGGAATGCAAACCGTTAGTTTTAGGCGCAACCCAACACCATCACATCATCCAAAGAACACCATCCTATACTGTGAGCATGTGCCGGCAGCATCATGTTTAGGGGATCGTTTCTCATCAGAGGGACTGGGGCACCTTGTCAGTGAAGAAAGGGGAATGGAGGTAAAATACAGAAAATCCTCACAGAAACCCTGCTGCCCTCTGAAGGAAGCTGAATTGGAATGGAAGTTCACCTTTCAACATGACGACGCACGAAGCACACACTGAGCTACACTTGTAGTGGTTAAAGGTACAAAAGATAAATGCCTTGAGTTGCCAGTCGAGCCCTGATCTAATCCAATCGAAATCTTGGCACGACTTGGAGATTGCTGTCCATCAACGTTCCCCACGGAACTCATGGGTCTGAAAAGTTTTGTTTTTTGTAGAGAATGGAAAGTATTACCAATCAGGTGTACAAAGTTGGTGGATCCTATCCCAACAGGACTCACCCTGTAATTTACAATCAAAGTGCTTCACAACGTATTAATCAGGGGGGTTGGACACATCCAGGTGACAAAGTGGTGGAGACCGTATTTCCCAACAGATCACACGTGTAATTACAATTCAAAGATGCTTCCACAAGTATTAACTCAAGGGCGGTGGACACATCCAGGTGTGCAAGTTGGTGGAGACCTATCCCACAGACTCACACCTGTAATTACAATAAGGTGCTTCAAAAAGTTTAACTCCAGGGGGTTGGGACAATACCAGGTGTACAAAGTTGGTGGGACCTATTACCCAACAGACTCACACCTGTAATACAATCAAAGATTGCTTCCACAAAGTATTAACTCAAGGAGTGACACTTATCCAAACCAAAATATCGAGTTTGTATTTTTATTAATTTTCTGAAATTTTGTAGAACTTGTTTTTCACTTGAAGTTGTAGGTTACGATGATGTAAATAAAAGTGGGAAAAGTCTGATATTAATGTGATTTAATTCAGGGTATAAGGCAACAAAAGCGTGAACATTTTTGACTTTCTTCGGCACGAAGCTCCCGAATGTGGCTTTTGCGATAAAAAAGTCTAAATTCAATGCCCAGTCCAATCTTTCACAACCACTCTTGTATATTATATATATTTTTCCTTGTGGAATTGTCTTCCTGGTCTGATGTTTTCAAATATTCTAGCCACAAGAATTTTAACTCTGTTTTCCACAGCTCCCTATTGTCTCTCCATTTTTCCCCTCAACTGAAGCATCATCCACCGCCCATGAAACATGAGCATTTTCTGCAATTTTTCCATGTCTGTGGTGCGTCGGTTTTTGTGTCCCATGTTTTTTATTCTGCCCCATTTGTCTTTGTCTCTCAACAAGACTTCACACTTCGTAAATATCACTACTTATATTTAACATTATGTAAACATCTTATCCATCCATGGGACCCATACTCTGTGCAGAAGCGTTGGTGCTGCCGAAGCAGAATCCTCGGCATGGGTGCAGTCCTGGACGGGTCCGCCCACCCGTACCACGGATAGCGGCAAAACTGACACTCATTTTGCCAACCTCGGAAGGATGAACAGGCAGGAGTCAACCCCACCTGTATTATTCAACAGCCAAGTGGGATTTCAATCTGGATCCATAAGATCCAAGCCACCACCCGACCATTAGAGCCGACACCAGCTAACATTTTATCATGCTTTATTACATGCAGATTTACAAGGTGTGGAATCAGAGGTGCTCACGCCATATCAAGATGGGAAGATGGCAATGTTGTGATAATAAACGACGATAATGATGATTGATTATGACCAATGACGAAGAAAAACAAAAAAAAAACCACAATCTGCACTCTCCAGAAGAACATGTTAGTTGATATACTCCAGAAAGCCTTCCTCCTTGATTTCGTTATCAGTAAAGACGAAAATGTAACTCCTTTTCCATCTCCACCAGCAATTCCGGTACAACAATTTCAGATCCGCTCCATCAGCGTTACTAACATTGTAGAATCTGTATACATTTGCAATGATAACATTAATAAATCGAAAAAGTGCATTTATAGGTTTTCAACATTAAAGAGTTTCACGCGACTGTCGTTGGCCAAAATATTGGCCCCTTGTGCACTTTTTACAAACGAGCACCATTGTTCCAGAAAACTGTTGAAATTAAAGAACCTTATTGGTGTTCACGTAACCAGATGTATTTATTTGAGTTTTGCAGTGAACAAACAAAAAACATTCTGAAAAAATGACTAAATCCTCGCTTATTCCCGCACGGAATCCTAACAATGAGTCCGGACAACATTATATGGCACCTTTTAGGAGTGTGATTGAAATAATTGATTATCAAGCCAGGTGATTCTCCTTACTTTGGGAAATGAATCACCTGGGTGAGTTGCAGGTGATATAATATTTTAAAAATCCACTCTCAAACCAGTTTGAATGGAGGAAAAGGACGTCTTCTGATGTTTTGTGTCACTGTGTGTGAGCACAGAGAAGAAAGAAACAGAGAAATATTTGAGGAGGTCAGCAGAAGTTTGTGTCCAGCATGTTCATCTCAAGTTAACTCGTCCATTCCAGAGACCTTTGATGTTCCTTGCGTCCAAATGTACACAATGTTATCAGGATGTTTATGGTTTATGGCACTGTAAGCCACTCCTGGACGTGGTCAAAGAGAAACTTTGATCAGAAGATTTCAGTGAAGGATTGTTCGAATGGTGGGAAGCACCCGATGAACTCCAAACAGATTCAAAGCTGACCTTCGACACGAGGTAGGACAGTTTCAACTCGCACCAGCCGTCGCCAACTCAATAAACGGAGTTTAGAAAGGAGACCAGGAGGACCCATTACTGAGAGGAGAGCGCCAGAAGAAAGGCCCCGACTGGAGTTTCGTCAAAACCACTGAACAAGCCAAATCCTCTGGGAGAATGTCCGTGGACAATGAGCCAAATTAGAGGCTTTTGTGTAAGCACATTCATCTCTATGTTTTACAGAAAACAAATGAAGTCTTCAAAGAAAAGAACACCTTCCCTACAGTCAACCATGGAGGAGGTTCAGTGTGTTTTTGGGTTTGCTGTGTGCCTCTGGTTCGATTACCAGAATGTTGAGTGCCAATGTTCAACCCAGTGTCCAGAAAGCTGGTCTCGTGGCGAAAGGTCATTGGGGCTTGCAGCAGGACAACGACCCCAAACACACTTTCAAAAGCTCCCGGAAATCGTTCAACACAAAGTGCCTGACCTGTTCTGAGTGCGACAGCAATGAGTCAGATCTAATCCCTTGAACACCTGTGGGAATCTGAAACAGCAGTTGGGAGAAGTATCCTTCAAAATCTGGGAAACTGGAGCGGTTTTGTACAAGAAGAGTGCGTCAAACTACAGT